>JXCR01052914.1:261747-289697 GCA_002079205.1 Phalaenopsis hybrid cultivar
TTCTTAATTTCAAAGCGCAAAATTATTTGGACCTCACACACACACACAAACACATTCGTACATATAAGCATAATTAAAAATTTATTGAGGCTAATGTGAGTATATACATATTCTTAATTTTGTATATTTATAATTAAATTAAGTGTCTCACCGAGTAATATCATTAAGTTTTAAGCTCATGAAGACACTAATATATCTAAAAAGAAATAAAATAATAATGTATATTAAGACCATGTTAAGGGAGTGTCCAAAATACATGTAGAAATAACTAGAATACTTCAATATTCTTTACATTTAGGGTAGGATTTTAGTTTGAGTTGATCATCAACAATCACGTTATCTTGTCAATCATCACCTGATTATTGCCAATGGTCAAGATTTCTATTTGTTAAGCATCAAGGCCTAAAACCTTATTTTTAATCATTGATCTTTATTCATATTAAAAATTGAATAAACTAATTACTCTAGCATTTATTGATTATTAGTCAACCTCTACTAGTAAATAATATTTGACCCTCATTAAAATCCAATAACATTTATTTTTATTTTTTTTTTATTACTCTCTCTTCACCTCTTTCAACTAAACGACTATGATGATTGCCAATTTTTGAATGATATTCAATCTTTTTATTGATAGTCTCAAGATGCTTGGCAACATTTGATATCATTTAGCTGTCAAAATCAAACGCAAATATTCTTAATTAACTTTTCTCTCCTCCCATAATTAGTAGATTGGCGAAAAAGTTCACCTACCTTCTCTCAATTGTTAATTATTCCCCTTTTACCGTTACATTTGAACTTCCAATTTTTGACAATTTTAATCATGAACATCTAATAATTTTCTTAATCACTATATCTCATTCTTTATCAAGAGACCAACTAGGTTGACTATCTCGTCATCCTTCAACATTTGATGCTGCTTGTCNTTTTAATAATTTAAATGCAGTATTAACTGTTAAATAATGTATTTATTTTATTGTATGAATTAAATATGTATATGTATTGTATTGTACACTGCATGTATGATGCTAAGCTTGTATTCATAGGTGAGGCATTAATTTTTTTAAAATATTTTTTTAATGGGTCCGGAGATCTCTATATATCGTCAGCCAGATCTGTTAAACGATAGAAGCCATGCATATAATATTGCCACGTACATGGCGTGGAACGTATTTATACTTTGTAGAACCTTTACTTGAAATTAAGTTTGGCAGAAAGCAAGTGGAAGAAGAAGAAAAAAGAGGAGATGAAATCCTAATATTCGTAGTGATCTGAGCCCGTAACGATAGGATCATAGGACGGCTTAATTATATCAATATTTACAAAATTTAGATTTGTGTAGTTCTGGCCATATTTATATTGGGGCTCAATAACATGCTTAATCAATTTTGAGATTTATATTTCAATCTTTAATATCTCTTATTGTTTCGCCCAAAAAAAAAATTCTCATCTTTTTGTAGAGAAAATGAGTTTATTATAGAAACATTTTCGTAAATACCAATTAATTCTCACATATTTACATATTTAAAACTTAAAGGTCCATTTTACATTTTTAACAGATGTGTGATAGAAGATTCACGACGGTAGAGTAATGGGTTATCGTCTTAGTATTGCCTGAAAACTCAAAACATACTCAGAAGAGAAAAACAACCAGCAATAATACTAGAAGTTTCTACGTGAAAAATTCGTAAAGGAAAAAATCACGGGGTCCGGCTTAGTTGAAGGAATCCACCATAAACTAAATATTGCACGTACAGTCCCTCGTCCCACAGACAAGAAGGGATTACATGGTCACTCGAATTACAACGTCGTTGAACAGATGAACTTGTTGCAAGGAACAGAAGATGACCGATAATGATCAGCGGTAGCCGACAGGTGATGTTCGATGGAAGTCAGAGTGATATTGACGGACTTTAGCTTCTTCTCAAAGCGTCAAAGTCTTCCTCAAGCCACGAGCTCTCTCAGGCTTCAAGTTCTCTTTTATTTTTTATGAGAGGGGTGGCGCTCTAGTATAGAGTTTCGAGTGCAATTAATGCAAGAATATAAACCACTTTTATCTGATAGTCCGGAGAGTTTTCTTTGATTATATAGTATTTATAAACTTTTGAGTGACTTAATAATGTCGGAATCGAGCGATCTTGTGTCGGAATTGAGCGATCTTGGGCTCATTGGATTCTTTTAGTCGAGACGCTCGATTCGACTAAGAGCACACTAGATTTGACATTCGTTTGATCTTCCAAATATGTCCAAAAAGCTTTCAAAAGTGATTTAATCAGATTGTACTCATTTTGGTATCAATAGGTCCGTCTCATCGAGCCGGTCAATTTGACTATACGTTTATTGTAATTTGAGCTTTGGATGACTTTTAATCAAAGTTTAAACTTTCCTTGCTCAAAAGATTTTCTCGAGATCCGTGTCATGCCTCAAGATTCGTATTGGATGATGAATTTGTTGATGACAATTCAATAACAATGATGCTATGAACCAATATATGAAAAATTACACTTGATCACTTATGGATGTAAATATGTATGTTAAGGCAGAGATGGCAATTGCCCCTTATGTTTTGCCAAACTTCTTACAATTATATGAGACACTATAAGTTTTTCCCCCTTTTAACTTAAATGCTTATTTATTTTTAATTTAATAATCATTTATAATTACATTAAACAACTTATCAAGGAGATTTTAATTATCTCATTAATTTCTTTATATTAATAAAACTTTCAACAAATATATTCATATATATATATATATAAACATATTGAATGTTAGGTTCATATCTACTTATTCTAAATATCTTTGATTATGGAGACCCATAAGGTCATCACTTTCTCCATATTAGCTAGAATATTTTTTTAAACAAATCATACATATTGTTCTCTTGAATTTCTTTTTACAAAATCACATGAAAGTCTTTGATCTAATATTTTTACAACCGAAAGATTTCATATTTGTAGGAAATAATATAATTGTGATAACTATACATTCATAAATTATATAGGCAAATAACCAAATTCTAATAAAAAAGCTATGAAAAATTTGGCTTGATGTAATGAACTCGTTACAATGTATTGTTAAAGGTTTGAAAAATAAGCTTCTCAGTAAGTTATAAATATCAATTTCAAGGTTGTGGTTCATGATGATAGCCAATTAATCAAGTAAATTTATTGAATTGATTAAGTTTTATGCTTCTTTATTGCAAGGATGTAAATGTAGTAACGTTACAAAATATTTCTTGAAAAGTTTTATGATTTAAGATTCAAAAAGAGATTTTTTCCTAAAATATATTTTTTTCTTGTTGAGATGGAAATATACCTGCCATTCAAATATGATGGTGTCAAGATTTAAGGAATGCCATTGGATAATTCTACTTGTTAATCTTTTGTTGCATGAGTAGGTAAATTATTTGGTGTTATTTTCATATATATTTTGTTTGCTACATTTTTCATGCCTGTTTTAAAATTATTCTTTCTATTATCAATATAACACAGATNGGTAGGCAAATTCTTTGGTGTTATCTTCTTATATATTTTGTTTGCTACATTTTTCATGCCTGTTTTAAAATTATTCTTTCTATTATCAATATAACACAGATTTGAGAAAGCCAAGCACAAATAAATATATTACATAAATTTGCTGATATGTTTTTTTTTTTTTCTAGTAATTTATCAAAAACATAATTTCTTAATTTCAAAGCGCAAAATTATTTGGACCTCACACACGCACACAAACACATTCATACATATAAGCATAATTAAAAAAATATTGAGGCTAATGTCAGTATATATATATTCTTAATTTTGTATATTTATGATTAAATTAAGTGTCTCACCGAGTTATATCATTAAGTTTTGAGCTCATGAAGACACTCATATATCTAAAAAGAAATAAAATAATAATGTATATTAAGACCATGTTAAGGGAGTGTCCAAAATACATGTAGAAATAACTAGAATACTACAATATTCTTTACATTTAGGGTTGGATTTTAGTTTGAGTTGATCATCAACAATCACCTTATGTATGACATTCTTGTCAATCATCACCTGATTATTGCCAATGGTCAACATTTCTATTTGTAAAACATCAAGACCTAAAACCTTATTTTTAATTATTGATCTTCATTTGTATTAAAAATTGAATAAACTAATTACTCTAGCATTTATTGATTATTAGTCAACCTCTACTAGTAAATAATTTTTGACCCTCATTAAAATCCAATAATATATATTTGTATTTTTTTTATTACTCTCTCTCACCTCTTTCAACTAAATGACTATGATGATTGCCAATTCTTGTATAATATTCAATCTTTTTATCAATAGTCACTAGATGCTTGCCAACATTTGATATCATTTAGCTGTCAAAATCAAACACAAATATACTTAATTAACTTTTCTCTCCTCCCATAAATAGTAAAATGGCCAAAATGTTCACCCACCTTCTCTCAATTGTTAATTATTCCCTTTTGACCTCACATTTGAACTTCCAATTTTTGACAATTTTAATCACGGGCATCTAATAATTTTCTTAATCACTGTATCTCATTCTTTATCAAGAGACCAACTAGGTTGGCTATCTCGTCATCCTTCAACATTTGATGCTGCTAGTCGATCATAGTCCTTTGCCACTACTATCTAGCATTCATCTTTCCAGCATCCCAATCTCTTCTAATATTACAAGAATGTCTGAATTGACTACTTAATATCCAACACTCCTCTCAATCATCCATCGATATTTTGTCAGTGGCTATTGTCAACTATTTTTTAGCTCTTGTCAAATGCTCTTGAACTCATTGACAAAAATGATCTGGTTGGCTATCCATAAAATTATTAAATATGTAAATAATATTGATTTTGAGAGAATTACGTTGGCTTGAAATTAATCAAAATGTTTTCAGCTATGAAATGAATTCAGGCAAAATTGTATATATCCAAGCAAATTTTTTTTATGGGAACCAAATAAATTCAAAATTATACCATTTTTTAATTAACATAAAAAACTCCTTCCAAATTGTGACGGCATGATTCCTTGGATGCACGACCTCTATCCATATGACTCACAACCATAATTCAGTTTTTCCCAGAAATTTCGTACATAATTTAGACCACCAAACTGCAACCAAGTTAAGATAACATTATAAATGTAAGATTTTGCTCAAGTCCTAATAGTAGTTAATTTTTGTTACGCTTTTCCTAACAAATGTAGGTACAACTAAAGGTGCATTTTGCAAATCATCCATTACGAAAACTTTAGTAATTAAATTATAAAAACACTGTGCTAGCTAATGTTTTGCCATGACTAGCACCTAAACTTCAATATTCACATATATGACACCCCAAGAATTTATTATCCCAACAAAAATGTTGAAATTCAGAAGAATAATGAGAAATAAAGTGGATTACAGAATTATTTCATTGATATGAATTGGGGTAGAAATAACCTTTAAAAGAATTCTATAATAGAAAAAATAATAAAAAAGAAATGATATGAAAAGAAATATATATCACTCAATATCTCAAATATTAAATTCATTATAATTATTAAAAGATATAATAAATAACATAAAATATTAAAACAAATAATTTCTAACTCAAGGAAATAAATATAAAATAGGAAAAGAAATATCTCCTTAACTAAGGAAATAATTTATTCCTCATAACTTCTTACAGGAATAAATTATTTCTTATTATAATTCCTAACACTCCCCCTCAAGTTGAAACATGATTGAAAACCATGTTCAACTTGAATTTGAAAACATCAAACAATGAGCGAGGAAGATCCTGTGAAGTAGAACTTTAAGTTTTTATCCTATACTACGGTTGTCTTTGGCTACAGTTACTGGAGTGTCTGTAGGTAGGCAAAAGGTTCCTACATATAATGCTGCAGGGAAGTTTGCAAGTAAGTAGATAGTAGTGGTTGCAGTTCTTGCAGTGTCTGTAGGTAGACAAAAAACTCCTACTAGTACTGCTGCAGAGAATTTGCAGGAAAGTGGACAACTTTAATTGCTTTGACTGCAATTCCTGCAGTGTCTGTAGACAGACTGAAAGCTTCTACATGTAATGATGCAGAAGAGTTTGCACGGAAATAGACAACTGTGATTGTCTTTTGACTACAGTTTCGGTAGTGTTTATAGGAAGACTCAAAATTCAGGCTTGGTTGAATTTTGAGTTTTGTCTACAATGTTTTTTTGACCTGGAGAGAAGATAGATGGGGGGTTTTGGCAGTAGGGATGAAACCGACGAAGAAGGGAATGTACATTGGTTGTCGGGATTCCATTCAAAATTCCGGCTTGGTTGAATTTTGAGTTTTGTCTATCATGTGTTTCGGCCTAGAGAGAAGATAGATGAGGGATTTGGCAACAGGGATGAAACCGACGAAGAAAGGAATGTAGGTTGGCTGGAAACGCAGCTCCCCCTAACATTTGGGCAGGGAAGAAAAAAATACTACATGAGAAAGGGCCGACAATGGATCCAGCTGTAAGACCCAATGCTGAATTTTTGTGGAAGAATAATAGAAAAAGTCTAGTTTGTTTCCTGTAGGAAAGCATTTCGGGTAAGAATAGCGGGAAGGTCCTCTAGAGAAGAACAACGGGAAAGTCTTGCTGCAGGGAGGGGCAACAGAGAAGCCATCGGTACACAACTCATCGGTGAAGGGACGCCATTGAGAGCGAGAGCTAGTGTTTAGAAGTTTGGCTGAAATCTTGTCATGAAAGGACGCCTGCGAGGGGGTGTCAGTAATTCATGGTTAGTTGCCCAATCAATATATCCTCAATGAGGATCTCAAGCATGTTGTCACTGTAGATGCGCTCCAATCTTGCGACAAGAAGATTCGAGAATGGAGTCCCGGGATCAACTCTTTAGCGGAGAGAGATCTGGCGGCTAAAATTGTGTGCCGGAATGATCGACGACAGAAACCTTTAGAAAATCGATAAAGGGGGACCAGTGGCATTTACGGTGAAAAACGATGACAACTAGGGGAACTGGCGGCTATATATTTTTTGGAGGTCGGCATAGTCGAAGCTTCTAGTTCAGGAAGGGCCTGCCAGCAGACAAAGCTTGCATGGAGAGAAGAAGAAAGAAGGACCGGTGGCTAGAGTCTGAAATTAAGCTCTAATACTATATTGAAATTCAGAATAATACGGAATAAGGTGAAATATAGAATTATTTCATTGATATAAACGGTGATATAAATAACCCTTATAAGAATACTATAATAGGAAAAATAATAAAAAGGAAATGATAAGAAATGGAAGATATATCACTCAATATCTCCTATATCCAATTCATATTAATTATTAGGAGATATAGAAAATAACAAAAAATAGGAAAACAAATAATTCCTAAAACAAATGAATAAATATAAAATAGAAAAAGAAATATCTCCTTAATCTAAGGAAACAATTTATTCCTCATAACTTCTTGAAGGAATAAATTATTTCCTATTATAATTCCTAACAAAAAATGCCATTATTACAATATATATATATGTGTGTGTGNACAAATATTACGTAAGTAGGTAGTAATATAAAATATGTGAATATTGTTATTTACGAATCAAATATTCATATGATATTCTGGACTATCGAACTGGAAGAATTTGTGCTCCATCAATTCATTGAGAATTTAATAGAAATGAATAATTTGATTGGGGGTTTTATCATGAATTTTGATATGTAAGTGAGGCTTTCATAAATAGATGAAAAAGAGTTCTGGCAGGGTGTCCCAACATATTTATATATTAGAATTCAAAGCTAAANATATTTTTATTTTTTTTTATTACTCTCTCTTCACCTCTTTCAACTAAACGACTATGATGATTGCCAATTCTTGAATGATATTCAATCTTTTTATCGATAGTCACTAGATGCTTGCCAACATTTGATATCATTTACCTGTGAAAATCAAACACAAATATACTTAATTAACTTTTCTCTCCTCCCATAAATAGTAAAATGGCCAAAATGTTCACCCACCTTCTCTCAATTGTTAATTATTCCCTTTTGACCTCACATTTGAATTTCCATTTTTTGAAAATTTTAATCATGGACATTTAATAATTTTCTTAATCATTGTATCTCATTCTTTATCAAGAGACCAACTAGGTTGACTATCTCGTCATCCTTCAACATTTGATGCTGCTAGTCGATCATAGTCCTTTGCCACTACCATCTAACATTCATCTTTCCAGCATCCCAATCTCTTCTAATATTACGAGGATGTCTGAATTGACTACTTAATATCCAACACTCCTCTCAATCATCCATGTATGTTTTGTCAGTGGCTATTGTCAACTATTTTTTAGCTATTGTCAAATGCTCTTGAACTCATTGACAAAAATGATCTGGTTGGCTATCCATAAAACTATTAAATATGTAAATAATATTGATTTTGAGAGAATTATGTTGGCTTGAAATTAATCAAAATGTTTTCAGCCATGATATGAATTCAGGCAAAAAACCAAATAAATTCAAAATCATACCATTTTTTAATTAACATAAAAACTCCTTCCAAATTGTGATGGCATGATTCCTTGGATGCAGGACCTCTATCCATATGACTCACAACCATAATTCAGTTTTTCCCAGAAATTTCGTACATAATTTAGACCACCAAACTGCAACCAAGTTAAGATAACATTATAAATGTANAAATAAGATGAAGTACTAATTTGGGATTTGTATTAATTACAATAATTAATGCAATAGTCAACAGGACGACGTATACGTATGGGAGATGGACCCCCAACGGAAAGCTCGATGACGCCAAGTGTTATGTTTGCCAAATGGAGTATGATCTATTCTGCTTGCGAATTGCGACGCACGATTTTTGAGGAATTAAATAATGGAATTGTTTCCATGGCATCAGACACGGGACAGATTCTGTAAGATTTTCTACTAAAATTTAATAATTTAAATGCAGTATTAACTGTTAAATAAATATATTTATTTTATTGTATTAATTAAATATGTATATGTATTGTATTGTACACTGCATGTATAGATGCTAAGCTTGTATTCATAGGTGAGGCATTAATTTTTTTTTTAATATTGTTTTAATGGGTCCGGAGATCTCTATATATCGTCAGCCAGATCTGTTAAACGATAGAAGCCATGCATATAATATTGCCACGTACATGGCGTGGAACGTATTTATACTTTGTATAACCTTTACTTGAAATTAAGTTTGGCAGAAAGCAAGTGGAAGAAGAAGAAAAAAGAAAAGATGAAATCCTAATATTCGTAGTGATCTCAGCCCGTAACGATAGGATCATAGGACGGCTTAATTATATCAATATTTACAAAATTTAGATTTGTGTAGTTCTGGCCATATTTATATTGGGGCTTAATAACATGCTTAATCAATTTTGAGATTTATATTTCAATCTTTAATATCTCTTATTGTTGTTTCTCCCAAAAAAAAAAAAAATTCTCATCTTTTTGTAGAGAAAATGAGTTTATTATAGAAACATTTCGTAAATACCAATTAATTCTCACATATTTACATATTTAAAACTTAAAGGTCCATTTTACATTTTTAACAGATGCGCGATAGAAGATTCACGACGGTAGAGTAATGGGTTATCGTCTTAGTATTGCCCGAAAACTCAAAACATACTCAAAAGAGAAAAACAACCAGTAGAAATACTAGAAGTTTCTACGTGAAAAATTCGTAAAGGAAAAAATCACGGGGTCCGGCTTAATTGAAGAAATCCATTATAAACTAAAGATTGCACGTACAGTCCCACGTCCCACAGACAAGAAGTGATTACACGGTCGCTCGAATTTCAACGTCGTTGAACAAATGAACTTGTTGCAAGGAACATAAGATGACCGATAATGATCAGCGAGAGCCGACATGTGATGTTCGATGGAGGTCGGAATGATATTGACGGACTTTAGCTTCTTCTCAAAGCTTCAAAGTTTTCCTCAAGCCACGAGCTCCCTCAGGCTTCAAGTTCTCTTTTATTTGTTTATGAGAGGGGTGAGGCTCTAGTATAGAGTTTCGAGTGCAATTAATGCAAGAATATGAACCACTTTGATCGGATAGTCCGGAGAGTTTTCTTTAATTAGATAGCATTTATTGTCTTTTGAGTGACTTAATAATGTCGGAATTGAGCGATCTTGGCCTCATTGGATTCATCTTGTCGAGACGCTCGATTCGACTAAGAGCACACTAGATTTGACTTTCGTTTGATCTTCCAAATATGTCCAAAAAGCTTTCAAAAGTGATTTAATCAGATTGTACCCATTTTGGTATCAATAGGTCCGTCTCATCGAGCTGGTCAATTTGACTATAAGTTTGTTGTAATTTGAGCTCTGGATGACTTTTAATTGAAGTTTTAACATTCCTTGCTCAAAAGATTTCCTCGAGATTCGTGTCATGCCTCAAGATTCGTATTGGATGATGAATTTTGTTGATGACAGATCAATAACAATGGTGTTATGAACCAATATATGTAAAATTACACTTGATCACTTATGGATGTAAACATGTATGTTAAGGCAGAGGTGGCAATTGTCCCTTATCGTTTTGCTAAACTCCTTACTATTATATGAGACACTATAAGTTTTCCCCCCTTTTAACTTAAATGCTTATTTATTTTTAATTTAATAATCATTTATAATTACATTAAATAACTTATCAAGGAGATTTTAATTATCTCACTAATTTCTTTATATTAATAAAACTTTCAACAAATATATTCATATATATATATAAACATATTGAATGTTAGGATCATATCAACTTATTCTAAACATCTTTGATTATGGAGACCCATAAGGTCATCACTTTCTCCATATTAGCTAGAATGTTTTNCATCTCATTAATTTCTTTATATTAATAAAACTTTCAACAAATATATTCATATATATATATATAAAAACATATTGAATGTTAGGTTCATATCTACTTATTCTAAACATCTTTGATTATGGAGACCCATAAGGTCATCACTTTCTCCATATTAGCTAGAATGTTTTTTTAAGCAAATCATACGTATTGTTTTCTTGATTTTCTTTTTACAAAGTCACATGAAAGTCTTTGATCTAATATTTTTACAACCGAAAGATTTCATATTTGTATGAAATAATATAATTGTGATAACTATACATTCATAAATTATATAGGCAAATAACCAAATTTTAATAAAAAAAAGCTATGAAAAATTTGTCATGATGTAATGAACTCGTTACAATGTATTGTTAAAGGTTTGAAACATAAGCTTCTCAGTAAGTTATAATTATCAATTCCAACTCAAAATTTTTATTGATGTTGCAAAGTGGATGGTGTTTCAAGGTTGTGCTTCGTGATGATAGTCAATTCAATAGTCAATTAACCAAGTAAATCTATTGAATTGATTAAGTTTTATGCTTCTTTATTGCAAGGATGTAAATGTAGTAGCGTTACAAAATATTTCTTGAAAAGTTCTATGATCTAAGATTCAAAAAGATTTTTTTTCCTAAAATATATTTTTCTTTTTGGGATGGAAACATACCAACCATTCAAATATGATGATGTTTATCAACCTTTATTATAATATAAGGTGGGTTCACATCTAAAATTTTCAAAAAAAAATTTGAAGGACCATTTTCGTTCTATTTATGTTACACATATTCTAGCATTGGGTACATTCTTTTATTAGGGATCTTATGAAAAGTATTAACAAAGTTATTTTAATTTTTGATTCACTAAAGGAATGCCATTGGATAATTCTACTTGTTAATCTTTTGTTGCATGAGCAGGCAAATTATTTGGTGTTATTTTCATAGATATTTTGTTTGCTACATTTTTCATGCCTGTTTTAAAATTATTCTTTCTATTATCAATATAACACAGACTTGAGAAAGGCAAGCAAAAATAAATATATTACATAAATTTGCACATATGTTTTTTTTTTTTTTTCTAGTAGTTTATCAGAAACATAATTTCTTAATTTCAAAGCGCAAAATTATTTGGACCTCACACACACACACAAACACATTCGTACATATAAGCATAATTAAAAATTTATTGAGGCTAATGTGAGTATATACATATTCTTAATTTTGTATATTTATAATTAAATTAAGTGTCTCACCGAGTAGTATCATTAAGTTTTAAGCTCATGAAGACACTAATATATCTAAAAAGAAATAAAATAATAATGTATATTAAGACCATGTTAAGGGAGTGTCCAAAATACATGTAGAAATAACTAGAATACTTCAATATTCTTTACATTTAGGGTAGGATTTTAGTTTGAGTTGATCATCAACAATCACGTTATCTTGTCAATCATCACCTGATTATTGCCAATGGTCAAGATTTCTATTTGTTAAGCATCAAGGCCTAAAACCTTATTTTTAATTATTGATCTTTATTCATATTAAAAATTGAATAAACTAATTACTCTAGCATTTATTGATTATTAGTCAACCTCTACTAGTAAATAATATTTGACCCTCATTAAAATCCAATAACATATATTTTTATTTTTTTTTATTACTCTCTCTTCACCTCTTTCAACTAAACGACTATGATGATTGCCAATTCTTGAATGATATTCAATCTTTTTATCGATAGTCACTAGATGCTTGCCAACATTTGATATCATTTACCTGTGAAAATCAAACACAAATATACTTAATTAACTTTTCTCTCCTCCCATAAATAGTAAAATGGCCAAAATGTTCACCCACCTTCTCTCAATTGTTAATTATTCCCTTTTGACCTCACATTTGAATTTCCATTTTTTGAAAATTTTAATCATGGACATTTAATAATTTTCTTAATCATTGTATCTCATTCTTTATCAAGAGACCAACTAGGTTGACTATCTCGTCATCCTTCAACATTTGATGCTGCTAGTCGATCATAGTCCTTTGCCACTACCATCTAACATTCATCTTTCCAGCATCCCAATCTCTTCTAATATTACGAGGATGTCTGAATTGACTACTTAATATCCAACACTCCTCTCAATCATCCATGTATGTTTTGTCAGTGGCTATTGTCAACTATTTTTTAGCTATTGTCAAATGCTCTTGAACTCATTGACAAAAATGATCTGGTTGGCTATCCATAAAACTATTAAATATGTAAATAATATTGATTTTGAGAGAATTATGTTGGCTTGAAATTAATCAAAATGTTTTCAGCCATGGTATAAATTCAGGTAAAATTGTATATATCCAAGCAAATTGTTTTATGGGAACCAAATAAATTCAAAATCATACCATTTTTTAATTAACATAAAAACTCCTTCCAAATTGTGATGGCATGATTCCTTGGATGCAGGACCTCTATCCATATGACTCACAACCATAATTCAGTTTTTCCCAGAAATTTCGTACATAATTTAGACCACCAAACTGCAACCAAGTTAAGATAACATTATAAATGTAAGATTTTGCTCAAGTCCTAATAGTAGTTAATTTTTGTTACGCTTTTCCTAACAAATGTAGGTACAACTAAAGGTGCATTTTGCAAATCATCCATTACGAAAACTTTAGGAATTAAATTATTAAAACATTGTGCTAGCCAATGTTTTGCCATGACTAGCACCTAAACTTCAATATTCACATATATGACACCCTCAAGAATTTATTTTCCCAACAAAAATGTTGAAATTCAGAATAATGCGGAATAAAGTGGAATACATAATTATTCAATTGATATGAATGAGGGTATAAATAACCCTTACAAGAATTCTACAATAGAAAAAATAATAAAAAAAAATGATATGAAAAGAAATATATATTACTCAATATCTCAAATAGTAAATTCATATTAATTATTATGAGATATAGGAAAAAAACATATAATATGAAAAAAATAATTCCTAACCCAAGGAAATAAATATAAAATAGGAAAGAAAATATCTNCACTCAATATCTCAAATAATAAATTCATATTAATTATTATGAGATATACGAAAAAACATATAATATGAAAAAAATAATTCCTAACCCAAGGAAATAAATATAAAATAGGAAAGAAAATATCTCCTTAATCTAAGGAAATAATTTATTCCTCATAACTTCTTACAGGAATAAATTATTTNCTAGCCTTCTTTTTTTTTGGTTTTAACATTATGATGTTTTAGAAAAACAAAATCCTTTCATAATTTCATAAGCCATAACCCAAAAAGCATAAATAANAAGTTTCTGTAGTGTCTATAGGAAGACTCAAAATTCTGGCTTGGTTGAATTTTGAGTTTTGTCTACAATGTTTTTTTGACCCAGAGAGAAAATAGATGGGGGGTTTTGACGGTAGGAATGAAACCTACGATGAAGGGAATGTACATTGGTTGTCGGGATTCCATTCAAAATTTAGACTTTGTTGAATTTTGAGTTTTATCTGTCAAGTGTTTCGGCCTAAATAGAAGATAGATGGAGGTTTTGCCAATAGGGATGAAACCGACGAAGAAGGGAATGAAGGTTGGCTAGAAATGCAGCTCCCCCTGACGCTTGGGCAGGGAAGAAAAAAATACTGCAGGAGAAAGGCCTACAATGGATCCAGCTGTAAGACCCAACACTGGATTTTTGTGGAAGAATAATAGGAAAAGTCTAGTTTGTTTCCTGTAGGAAAGTCTTTCGGGTAAGAATAGCGGAATGGTGCTCCAAGAAGAACAGCGGGAAAGTTTTGCTGCAGGGAAGGACAAAACAGAAGCCATCTATACACAACTCAGCGGTGAAGGGACGCCATTGAGAGCGAGAGCGAGTGGATAGAGGTCCGGCTGAAATCTTGTCCGGAAAGGACATCGGTGAGGGGGCGTCAGTAATTCATGGTTAGTTGCCCAATTAATATATCCTCGATGAGAATCTCAAGCATGTTGTCACTGTAGATGCGCTCCAGTCTCATGACAAGAAGGTTTGAGAATGGAGTCCCGTGATCAACTCTTTAGCGTAGAGAGATCTGACGACTAAAATTGCGTGCCGAAATGATCGACGACAGAAACCATTAGAAAACCGATAAAGGGGGACCAGTGGCATTTACGGTGAAAAATGATGGCAACTAGGGGAACTGGCAACTATATATTTTTTGGAGGCCGACATAGTCGAAGCTTCTAGTTCAGGAAGGGTCTACCAGCAGACAAAGCTTGCATGGAGAGAAGAAGAAAAAATCGTTGTTTCAAATACCAAGATGAGTGCCTCTCCCTTCCCGCATAGAGGATGGTCGGAAGTGAATCCGACAATTCACAAAGAAGGATCGATGGCTAGAGTATGAAATTAAGCTCCGATAGTATATTGAAATTCAAAATAATGCGGAATAAAGCGAAATATAGAATTATTTCATTGATATAAACGGTGGTATAAATAACCCTTATAAGAATACTATAATAGGAAAAATAATAAAAGGAAATGATATGAAAGGGAAGATATATCACTCAATATCTCAAATAATAAATTCATATTAATTATTAGAAGATATAGGAAATAACAAAAAAAATAGGAAAACAAATAATTCCTAATACAAAGAAATAAATATAAAATAGGAAAGGAAATATCTCCTTAATCTAAGGAAATAATTTATTCCTTATAACTTCTTAAAGGAATAAATTATTTCCTATTATAATTCCTAACAAAAAATGCCATTATTACAATATATATGTGTGTGTGTGTGTGTGTGTGTGTGTGTTACTTATTAGACAAATCTTATTTATTTACATAACAAACGCCTAAACTTCAATATTCACATATACAACACTCAAGTTTTTTTTTAATATCACATAAAATGTCATTATTACGATTTTTTAAGCAATTTGAAGATTCCTCAAGTCTAGTATTGACTAATTCGCTGTTATTTAGGATCTAAAAATAGCGTTTGATTTCACACTTGGTCACTTGAATTTTTTGGCTACGTGTCATATATATTGTGGTTATATATATTTATGTATATGCAATATATTTTATACAGAAAATTATGCTACTTATACATCAAAATGAATTATTGTAAAGCAGAAAATATGCCATAAAAATTAAATAAAATTACAATACAAACAGCATCGTACTAGCCAAAGTGATAATAATAATAATTCTCCAACATGTCCAGAAAATTGACTGGATGGAAGTTTTAAGATATAAACTTTATATCTATGAAAATCTTCAAGATCAGCATGCATTTTATTTAAAAAAAAATGAAAAATTGATGTTAGAAATATACATAAAGACCTGTCAATAGTATATGCATATAAAATTTTCNCGAAGTTTTAAAAAATAAACTTTATATCTATGAAAATCTTCAAGATCAGCATGCATTTTATTAAAAAAAAAATGAAAAATTGATGTTAGAAATATACATAAAGACCTGTCAATAGTATATGCATATAAAATTTTCATCATTTTTAAATCTAAAAAAAGTCAAAGGAGATTAAAATAATAAATATTATAGAACATGCTAGAATTTGTAATAAATAAAATTGAAATGAAATTAATTGACTTGCCACCTCTATATTGTTCTAAACCTTAACTTAAAAATAATAAATTATTGGCAACAAGGCATCACTCAATCCGAATTATTTAATAGCCCAGATTTGAAGTGCAGATTATCCATGATTTTTTGTGAATTCCATTGGCATGATCTGGTTTCTCCAATTTGTTATAGTTTTTTGCAGATCGGCCGATGTTAGCTTTAAAAAAAGGGCTTTTACATACATATCACACAGCTTTTATATATTTACATATAATGACGTTCAACTCTTTTTAACATAGATTCAGGAGATGAAGATGATATGGCTGTAAATATGAAATAAATACATAAAAAGTGTGTGATCTATACATAAATCTCTGTAAGAAAATATAAATTAAAATATTTGGACACGTTGTCCCAAAGGTGCCAGAGTCATTTGGTTTGAAAATTTTAACTGAATGAGAACAGCAATGAGGTTTAATAAATTGAGTATATGTCATCATTACCGATGTTGTATGTGGATAAGAACTATGTTATGTTGATTGTATTGGATGAGTGCATGCATACGTATTAATTAGTAGAGAAGCAAAAAAAAAAAAAAAAAAAAAAAAGGAGAAAGGCAATATCATTGTGACAATGACAGTGACAACGCATCATCTTATGACTGCTTGGGCGGTGGTCCACATGATCGATGCAGTCTTCATTTTTTTAAAAAAATTATAAATTAAAGAGAAAAAGTCATAGAAAGAGAATTTTATAGACTTAATTATGAATTAATAATAGCACTTCCAGCAAAATTAAATATTTAAAAAAATTNCAAAGGGAAAGAAGTGGAGAAAGGCAATATCACTGTGAAAATGACAGTGACAACGCATCATCTTATGACTGCTTGGGCGGTGGTCCACATGATCGATGCAGTCTTCATTCTTTTTTTTAAATTATAAATTAAAGAGAAAAAGTCATATAAAGAGAATTTTATAGACTTAATTATGAATTAATAATAGCACTTCCAGCAAAATTAAATATTTAAAAAAATTAGTAGGCGACGCGATCTTGAGTTGGGGGATTAAAGCTTCATGGATTTCTGAGAGCTAATGAATGAAGAAATCCTCCTATAATAACGTTTATTAAAAGTGGTAAATGAAGCTATATGCTAAGAGATGATGGAGGCCATTAAAATTACTTTTATATATTTCCNCGGATTAAAGCTTCATGGATTTCTGAGAGCTAATGAATGAAGAAATCCTCCTATAATAACGTATATTAAAAGTGGTAAATGAAGCTATATGCTAAGAGATGATGGAGGCCATTAAAATTACTTTTATATATTTCCAACAATGAGCAAATGTCCCCCCGAATTATTTAAAAATAAATAAATAAATCATAATATATTAGGGTGTTATATACAAAAGNGGAGATGATGGAGGCCATTAAAATTACTTTTATATATTTCCAACAATTAGCAAATGTCCCCCCGAATTATTTAAAAATAAATAAATAAATCATAATATATTAGGGTGTTATATACAAAAGTTAATATTTATAAAATTATGACACATAACTATGGAATTTATTTTTTTTTTTATTTTTTTTCTGCTCACAACAGGAACATGAGATATTTAGCATCTTAAATTTATAGGAGGATTCAATATATATATATATAGTCCCTCGAGTGGAAGCAGCCTCGCGATTGTTTGGTTTCCATTTCTGTCGGTTGCTCCCATGCTTATAGATTGTACTTGTTATCAAATAAGTGTTTTATTATTATAATGTAATATTTCTTTTGTGCCCCTAACAGGCACTTATATACATGAAAAATGTATTTATATTGAGACTAAGGTTGAATTAATAAAAACTTCTCTTCTTAAAGCTTTTTTTATTCNATTTTTTTTTTATATTTTTTTTCTGCTCACAACAGGAACATGAGATATTTAGCATCTTAAATTTATACGAGGATTCAATATATATATATATAGTCCCTCGAGTGGAAGCAGCCTCGCGATTGTTTGGTTTCCATTTCTGTCGGTTGCTCCCATGCTTATGGATTGTACTTGTTATCAAATAAGTGTTTTATTATTATAATGTAATATTACTTTTGTGCTCCTAACAGGCACTNTATAATGAAGAAAATTCAAAAAGGAAAAACTTTGTGGGGCCTGTCCACTTGAAATGATTTCATTAGAATACATTATTAGTTAAATAAAGCACTTCTTCATAACTGCGGAAAGTGTTAACACAACATAGAACTGAGCTTGGAGAATGCCTATTATGATAAAAGTTAAAAAATCTTTTGAGACCTAAAATTATCCTCAAGAAAATATTTGAGGTTTATTTTGATGTTTTTAACAAACTGATTTGAGAGAGAATGTCCTCCTCGAGTGGAAGCAGCCTCGCGATTCTTTGGTTTCCTTTTCTGTCAGTTGCTCCCATGCTTATAGATTGTACTTGTTATCAAATAAGTGTTTTATTATTATAATGTAATATTACTTTTGTGCTCCTAACAGACACTTATCTATATGAAAAATGTATTTATATTGAGACTAAGGTTGAATTAATAAAAACTTCTCTTCTTAAAGCTTTTTTTATCCTTTCCATCTCTTCTTCCTTTGGTTCCACACTCTTCTCAAAGGCTATAAGTTCTAACAGGGTTTCAAAACTGTAAGTCTTTGTACCTCCAAGATCTTCTAAATCAATTTTTCTTTTTATGTTGTATTATGTTTGCTTTTTCATCTGGTTATCCTACAAGAAGTTGAAAATGGATTCTTCCTCCACCAATCTTCCACAATTCAACTCACAATATAATATAGACTCCCTCAATAGGACCAAAGAAACAAATATTCATTATCTCACAAGTTGTTGATATCCTACCTCAATACTATGACCAACCAATTGTTATGAAATTTAGGGCGAAGAAAACACAGGAATCGACACAAAATCAGAAGAAGAACGCAGAGATTTAACGAGGTTCGACAAAGATGCCTGCATCCTCGGGAGCGAGCGACAAATTTCACTATTCATATGGGAGTTCAATTACATACCCAAGAGTTACACATATATATAGACATATAAAAAAACCCATAGATAAATTACCAATTTGCCCTCGCTCCTCCAACCCACAAAATATGAAGAGACACAGCTCTTCACCAAGAGACACACCTCTTCACTTCAAGAAACTCCAACTTCCGGTATATGAGCCAAACCTAACACCAATAGCTATCCTATGAAAATTATCAGGTTTGGAAATACCACTTGAAATTTTTCTTACTATAAATGGCTTTGAATCCTTTCTCAATCCCAACACTATCATCCCAATACATTTTTAACAATAAAAATCCAGCAGATAGGAAGAAACTGAAGAGTATCTTTTCTTCGGCATACTCTGACAGGGTATTATATTCATCAAACCAACTTTTTCAATGAATTACTCGCCTCAACTAGGATGTCCATTCCAAACATGTTCTTATGCCTCTTTCCACACATCCTCTCCATCATATCGACACACCTATTGCCTTATCTGACCCACATGAATATAGAAAAATTATAAGTTTTCTAATTCCAAAATGGAAATTCACTTTAAAATCTAATTTTCATTATTACCCTATTTTGGCAATGCATATTATATTTCAAAGTTAATTTTCAATTTGAAACTCACAAATTAGATTTCGAAGTGAATTTTCATTTTGAGAATGGAAATTAGAATTCGTATTGGAGGATGCACTGAAAACTCTTATATACATGGTCTGTGAAGATGAGAATGCTTAGATTAATGATTGATATTCCATTTAGAAAATAAAATGCAAAAGAAACAAACTCGTGCAAGATTTGGTGTTGCTATGACTATAGACAATATTAGATCCAAAAATTCAAAAAAATATATAAGATTGATTATTGATCACCCATTGTTATAACTTTGTATTATGTCAACTTATAAAATTAAATTCTATAGACTCATTTGAATGTACATTATAATATACAGCTTGTTTTCCAGGTAAATATGAATATTTAAACATCTAGATCATGGATGTACAACGTTCTTTATCCATAAAGAAAAGGTGTCGTCGATGAGTTCCTGAACGGTGCAGAGGCTTTTGTGGTTGCAGCATCGCATCTTCCATCGTACATATCTGAGGATAGATTTTGATGTTCATGCTCAAAACACAAGAATCGAGCACTCTTAATGCCTAATGAGGTAACATATGATTTATGTCTTTTGGGTTTTCATCCTAATTATTGGATTTGGACTTCGTGTGGGGAGTTTGACCCCTTGCAACATTTAGCTTGGTTCCTTTGATGAACTATGATCCTCCACCTTGATTTTACTCAAGTAGATTTGAAGAGATGATCTTTGATGGAACAATGTTGCATTATCCAAGTCAAGTGCACGAAGAGACACCAAATCATGAGGCTCAAAATTTTTATGATTTATTAAATGCTGCTCAAAGACCACTATAGGAGGGATGCACTTTTCATACCAAGTTATCTGTAATCCTTAGAATGTTAAAAATTAAAAAAAAAATTAATATGCCTAAAGAGTACTTCGATTAGTTTTCAACATTACTGAAAGAGACAAATCTATAAGGAATTTAGCTCTAGAAGAATTTTATTAGATGAAAAATTGATCTCCAAGTTATGGTTGAAAATACAATAGATTGATTGTTGCGTGAACGATTGCATGTTATTTTATAAGTTCAGTGCAGCAGAGACTCATTACATATTATGTAATTCTCTGAGATGTAAACCTTAAAAAAAAGGAAGAGTCAAAAACAAGTTCATTACTAGTGTCTCTTCTATCTACTGCTTATTTCACGTCTTCAGATATTATTTGTTTCCTTGCATACTGCTCCACATATAATGTGACATCGTAGCAGATCAGAGGATATCAATTCAATGAGTCATCTCGTAGATCAAGAGGCATAAATTATCAAGAGCAATCAATAAGGTGAAATTCAAGATTGATAAAAAAAATACCTTTCTTTTGTGAATAACTAAGTAGGTTGTAGGTTTGAAATTTAAAAATCTAAGTAAAGTAGTGACAAAAGGAACATATGTCTATCCACCCTCTCTCGAGTTATAGATACGATTATTTCACTAATTAGTTATTTGCTTTTGGCAACGGTGTCAGTTGGTGCTACATACAGGCTCCCCATAACTGTATGCCCCACCTGTCACCCAGAAAGCTCTAATAGGAACCTCCTAGCACACTTATCTCTCTAAATTTTCACAACCACCTAACTATTATGTTTCATAATTAAATGGACAATGTGAACATTCACATGTTGATTCACCACCGCTCACGATCAAGTCAAGTGGGTCACAACAAGTTTTAACAAATCTTATGACCGGTAAGATATGTAAATTAAGCCTTTGAGAACATTCATCACATATAAAATTAAGATTTATTTTTAAACTTTAACAACCTACACTTACTATCAAATCATCACGAAAGAAAAGCATATGATTTCTACTCAGAATGCATAATAGTTTCAATAGAAAACTTAAAGAAATAAAGCAATTTAAACTGAATATGAGATTTAAGGGATCGCAAGACAAACAAACAAACTCTACATAGCAAAACAAAAGTACACTAAATATGTGTTTACTGGATTACAATGCAATCAAAACAAACAATACTTTGCTTTAAACTCACGAAATCCTTCTACTGAAGTTCTCTACAGCTCCTTGCAATTGTTGATACAATCCCTTACAAATGCTCTCAAATTCCCTTACAAATTTCTCTAAATTAGTGGAATCCTACTTCTAATATGAATTTTGTGAAGTCCTTGGGGAGTTTCAGACCTTGGAACTTCATCCCCAAGTCCTCAAATGGCAGAAAATGCCCCTTTCCAATGCCCCAAACAACTAAATAACCCACATAAAATTGCTCTGGTCAGTTCTGGCGCCTAGGCACTGCCCTTTCTGTTTCTGGTCAAATTCTAGTGCTTAAGTGCCACATGATGCACTCAACATTGATCCAATTGCTTTGTTTCGCTCCAGTTCGCTCGAATTACTTTACTATTATACCTGCACTAAAAACATAAAAATATCTTTTTTTGTAGTGCAATTTCATTCTTAAACAAATATAAAAAGTAAAGGAATATAAGCATGCAAAGAGACATATCATTACCATGAAACATAATTTTCTGATGAAAAGAACATTATTGTGAAAGATAAGTGATTTCCAGCGTATGAAATATTATCTTGGTGCAGTATTGCAAGAAAGTTAGCATGTCTATATTGCATGAATTTATCTAAGATATTCACAGTTTCACATGGCAAGAAGAATTCATGATTTAACCATCACCGTATGTTTTTAAATTATGGACACACCTTCAAGAGGAACAGAAGTGCATTCAAAGAAACTGAACAAAGAGATCAACATCACCTTCAGTAGTACTTGGGAAAGATTCATTTCAGATTATCAGTGATATTCTAAAGATTATTATTTGTCTCGACCTATCTTCACGTTGTCTATCAGACTTTGGTGTTATTCATAACTTGTTAAAGAAATCCATTTTTTGGAATCCACCTTTCTGGAAAGATAACATGATCAAGCATAAACTTGATTTAGACTAGATTTGAAACAGTCAAGTTAAGTTTCAGATACATCTCACAATTCTTTTGAGTACATCCTTTGGAAGGAGAATGTTGGCGGGAAGAAGAAGGGCAAGGTCTATGAGTTGAGGTCCCAAGCAACGACCTATGATGTCTGCTTGACTCCCACCTCATATTGAGCGTCTACTTCCACTTCACGGGAGGAGCAGATGCATCGCCATGTTGTTGCTGAGGTTGCTGCCCTGAGATCGGAGATGAGGGTAGAGATCAAAGCGGTGTTGCGTTCTGAACTGCAAAAGGGAAGGAGCTAATGCATGATGAGGGTGGGGATGATAATGATGAGGAGAGGACACAGGAGTATGAATAGGATTTTTTTTGTGTATTAAGCAAATTATTGTTAGTGAATATTGTTTTTTTTATGCATATGTACTTTTCATTTGAGTTAATTTGATTGTTGTTCTTTTATTTTTGTTTATGATTTATGCGTTACTTATGTTTGTTATTGTATTGTGTTGTACTTTAATTGCACTGTTACGATTGCAGGTGTTTAGATTGTAGCGTTGAATGAGGGCTTTAAATTTATATTTTTGATGGTACATGTTTTTGATGACATTTCAGTAGTTTTACGATCTTGTGATTATATGCCAACGGTTTTTCAACTGTTTGTCGAACAGGTGACTTCTGGACAAAGTGTTGTATTTTCTCTACGGATAAAATCGTCAGTAAATTCCCATGGTGAACCAACAGTTAAGCAACATTTTATTGATGGAACCGTGATACTTTTCTGATGGAATTGTCAGTAAATTCACAGAAGCCGCGTGATTCTTTGGTTTCAATTATTGTCAGTTACTCCCATATTTAGGGATTGTACCTATTATTAAATGTGTTATTATTATAATGTAGTATTATTACCTTTGTGCCCCTGACAGACATTTATATATAAAAAAAATATAATTGTATTGGGACTACAGTTGAATTACTAAAAAACATATTTTCTTAAAACTTTTCGATTCTTTCCATCTCTCTTCCTTTGGTTTCACCCTCCTCTCCTCCAATGTTGTAAGTTCTAACAGTTGTCCTCAAGCAGAGAAAATCATAGACTATGACGTTTGGTATTTACATTTGTATTGATGTCGAGAATTGTAGTACTAGCGACATATACGAGGCTTATTAATGATAGTATGTGTTAGCATTATTAGTGCAGTAAACGATGAAATTAAGGAGCATCAAAACATTTGTCGGCATCTACGTGCATCAGTCTTATTAAGTTTGGATGAGCCAAGTATTTTTTTAGTAGGAGCACAAACTATATATTAACTTTAAAAATATCCTCAATCCTTTTCATCAAATCCAGATAAATTAAATTGCATACCTTGACAATTTCAATAGAAAAAGTTACAGAAATACAATTTAAATTTTGATTTATTAATTTATTTTAGCCTTTATAAAATTATGAAATTTGATGATTATATCTTAATTAATTTGTTTTGCAAAAATTGAAAATTAATCAAAATTTAAAAAACTGATTAAATATTCCGTCTAATTCCTCTCTTATAATAACTAAGAATATTGTCATATCACATGCGAAATGAAATAAAATATTTTAGAATAAAGTACAATTTAGTTTCTACTATTTTGTTATTTTATAATAATTTTATGTTAATCATATTCATAAATTTATATTTTTTTTCCTTAAATTTATTCTATGTTAGGAGAGTAATTTTGTTTAATCTTCTATGATAATTTTTAATTACTTTAAGTAACAAATAATGATGATAGTTACTATAATATTTTATTCTTAATATTAAGATGTTTACAGTTTGCATTTACTTATATGTAAATTAAAATTATTTTCTTATAAATTTGTAAATACTACAAAAGTACATGTTTTAATATTCATTAATCCTTTATATATCTACTACTACGGATAAAAATTTAATATAAATATTAATACTTAAAAAAATAATGAAGAAAATGAACCTTTTTTCTTAAAAATTATTTTATNGCATGTGTCGGCATCTACGTGTCTTAAGTTTGGATGAGCCAAGTAATTTTTTAGTAGGAGCACAAACTATATATTAACTTTAAAAAAATCCTCAATCCTTTTCACCAAATCCAGATAAATTAAATTGCATACCATGACAATTTCAATAGAAAAAGTAACGGAAATACAATTTAAATTTTGATTTATTAATTTATTTTAGTCTTTATAAAATTATGAAATTTGATGATTTTATCTTAATTAATTTGTTTTGCAAAAATTGAAAATTAATCAAATATTAAAAAAACTGATTAAATTTTCCGTCTAATTCCTCTCTTACAATAACTACGAATATTGTCATATCACATGGGAAATGAAATAAAATATTTTAGAATAAAGTACAATTTAGTTTCTAATATTTTGTTATTTTATAATAATTTTATGTTAATCACATTCATAAATTTATATTTTTTTTCTTTAAATTTATTCTATGTAGGAGAGTAATTTTGTTTAATCTTCTATGCTGATTTTTAATTACTTTAAGTAAATGCAAACTGAAAACATCTTAATATTATGATATTTTATTAGAAATATTATAGTAACTATCATCATTATTTGTTACTTATATGTAAATTAAAATTATTTTCTTATAAATTTTTAAATACTACAAAAGTACATGTTTTAATATTCATTAATCCTTTATATATCTACTACTACTGATAACAATTTAATATAAATATTAATACTTAAAAAAATAATGAAGAAAATGAACCTTTTTTCTTAAAAATTATTTTATCAAAACTTCAAACTGCTGCCCAATTTTATATCATTAATTTGTACGTTTCTCCTTCGTATATACATTTAAGATATGTTTTTACTCTGTNGTATATATCTACTACTACTCATAAAAATTTAATATAAATATTAATATTTAAAATAATAATGAAGAACATGTACCTTTTTTCTTAAAAATTATTTTATCAAAACTTCAAACGACTGCCCAATTTTATATCATTAATTTGTACGTTTCTCCTTCGTATATACATTTAAGATATGTTTTTAGTCTGGATTTTTATTGATTGTCAATCCAATCGTGATTGCTCGAAAAAGGCGCCCTAATGATGATGGACAGGCTAATGTGGTATTTGTTATAATGGAAATCTAATGAAAGTGGCATTATATAAAATGAAGACTGTATAAAGCTCATTTGAGGTTCATCAAGTGAATTTTCAGGCGACGTATGAAATGAAGCTGAAGTGATATGTGTCAATTAATGCAACAATAATTCGTTCATGCCTAATTAAGCTCTGGAACAGTATATACGCAAATTTCTTACTGCACTATTGCTCTTCCATTGTTCCCATCATCGCGACATAATTAACTTTCGGAGACAATATTAGGGTAATCTAACCCGAGACGCCGTTCTTTGACAGTCGCAAGTTAAGGTTATGTCGTAGAAGACGCTACCGTTTGAAATTTTTGAGCGTGCGAAATTCACAAAAATCTGCTCTTCTTCTCATCAACGGACACATATAATCAGTCACGTAACTCAATTGCCACGTATATCCGCCTACTTTCTTTTTTCCATATGAAGGGACACTTTTTACCGTCTCGCTTTAATTTTTTACCTTATCTGTAATTATTTTTAGTTAACAATAAAATTAATTAATTACCAATGTTACGTACTTGTCGACACTCTTAACATAAGGCATACGGTCAACTCAAATACCGTAGCCATGCAAGAAAATAAAATAGTCATAAACTATATAAACGCTTGAGAAACGCGAGGAAGCCAAAAGGTTGTGGGCCCCGCTGTCAATCAATAGTTGGGGTTACGTGGCATCAGATGGTCAACGCTAGCTAATAGGAAAAGCGCGGAGTGGCCTCATTGCGCCTCTTAATCGCCATCTTAGCCTCCGTAATTCAACTGTTTAAAACATATTAATCCCCTTCCAGCGGTGTTTAGTCCCTTCATTAACGAGCCACGTCGCCACAATGATAAGCAGAGGCCGGCACCGAATCCTTTTGACTTTCGCCTTGGCGTCTTCTTCTCCCTATAAAGCTCCATCCAAGCGCTGCCTTTCTCCATTCGAACTCACATTAATTGCATCTCCTTCAAGCTAGCAGCTCTCTCTCTCTCTCTCTCTATCGACAAGCTGAAACCAGTTTTATAGATATTAAAAGAAAAATGGGAAGAGCTCCTTGCTGTGACAAGAATGGCTTGAAAAAAGGGCCGTGGACACCAGAGGAGGATCAAAAGCTCATCAATTACATACAGAAGAATGGGCATGGAAGCTGGAGAACCCTTCCTAAAAACGCTGGTAAGTGACTTTCACATTCCTCCTATTAAGTCTGTTACATCCTTTGATTTCCTGCGCTGCCGGAGACTGATTAGCTTATGAAAAACAGGGCTCTCGAGATGCGGCAAGAGTTGCCGTCTTCGGTGGACCAACTACCTCCGCCCCGACATCAAGAGGGGAAGGTTTTCCTTTGAAGAAGAAGAAACCATCATCCAATTACATAGTATATTAGGAAACAAGTAAGTGATTTTGACTTAAAAAAAAACCTTTTTTAACTATTTCTCTTGTTTTAATATCGATCTTCACATCAGAAGTACAAATTAAATTAAAATAAAAGCGTGGTCTCTAATTGATGTGCTCTCTTGGTGAATGAATTTAGGTGGTCGGCCATAGCCGCACAACTCCCTGGAAGAACGGATAACGAGATCAAGAACTACTGGAACACACATATCAGAAAGAGGCTTCTTCGAATGGGAATTGATCCGGTGACTCATTTCCCGCGCCTGGATCTCTTAGATCTATCCTCGCTCCTCAACCCAATGCTCTGCAACCCAGGGCAATTGGATTTGTCCAGGTTGCTCACTAGCATCGACCCACTCGTAAACTCAGAGCTCCTGAGGCTCGCCTCCAATCTCTTGCAGTCTCAGAGCCAAAACACAAATCTCGTCCCAGCCCAAGAACAGCAGGCGCCTAATCTCTCAACAAGCCAACAAGATCTCG
>JXCR01052914.1:291541-303236 GCA_002079205.1 Phalaenopsis hybrid cultivar
GAACATGCCTCGAGAGTTTAGGATTGAGTGAAAGAAGAAAGAGAAAATCAGAGTATAAGTCAGAAGTTTCCTTTAGAGAGAATTGGTGAAAAGTTTTTTTATTCGTATTTTTGTCTCCCATTTATAGAGGCTTATTTTGTATAATTGCATAAATGAGGAAGCAGTTGAAAAATATTTTTTTCTCAAATAAGTTCCATAAGACTATGCATCCATGTATATCCATAAGTACCATGCCAATTATATAACATTATAGGTTAGAAGAAGTTGTGGCATGAACAAAATTGATCAACTTATGAGTTACAAGTATTGCTGTTCTTAATGATAATCTTAAATATGAAGGTTTAGGTTAGCCTTATTGTTTCCCTCTTTTAATGAAAGGAATTGCAGGTTGTTTTAAGTTCCTTGTGACGTTTATGAATCATGAGTGCTCATCCAACTCTTTTAATTTCATGGTAAAATTCAATCGTGATAAAAAAATATGACTTGTTGTAGAAATTCTCAATGGTTGTGAAAGAGTCATATGCTGATTTTCATTATTAATATAATGACATCAAAGCTAAAATTTTAGATACCTATATAAAAACATAGAATCATGATCACTTACTTAATTGCACTTCTCAAGACTTGTAAGCTGCTCATTTATTGTACAAAAGAGATAGCTGTTTCACTTCAAATAACTCCTATAATTAAGGGAAAAATATTACATCAGTACTACGCACGTAGAGTAACGAGCGTATCCAATAAAATCACGCCACGATGCCCCGCGCGACGCAGAAAAAAAACGGCGCAGTAACACGGGGAATATTCCCCTCGTGTTATTCATGTGTTATTGTGTGNTCCTCGAGAGTTTAGGATTGAGTGAAAGAAGAAAGAGAAAATCAGAGTCTAAGTCAGAAGTTTCCTTTAGTGAGAATTGGTGAAAAGTTCTTTTATTCGTATTTTTGTCTCCCATTTATAGAGGCTTATTTTGTATAATTATATAAATGAGGAAGCAGTTGAAAAATATTTTTCTCAAATAAGTTCCATAAGACCATGCATCCATGTATATCCATACATACCATGCCAATTATATAACATTATAGGTTAGAATAAGTTGTGGCATGAACAAAATTGATCAACTTATGAGTTACAAGTATTGGTGTTCTTAATGATAATCATAAATATGAAGGTTTAGGTTAGCCTTATTGTTTCCCTCTTTTAATGAAAGGATTTGCAGGTTGTTTTAAGTTCCTTGTGACGTTTATGAATTATGAGTGCTCATCCAACTCTTTTAGTTTCATGGTAAAATTCAATCGTGATAAGAAAATATGACTTATTGTAGAAGTTCTCAAGGGTTGTGAAAGAGACATATGCTGATTTTCATTATTAATATAATGACATCAAAGCTAAAATTGTAGATACCTATATAAAAACATAGAAGCATGATCAATTAGTTAATTGTACTTCTCAAGACTTGTAAGCTGCTCATTTATTGTACAAAAGAGATAGCTATTTCACTTCAAATAACTCCTATGATTAAGGGGCATTTATGTGCATGCCACACAATTCTCACATATTTACACACCTAGCATATAAACTTTCATATTTACATACATACTACTAAAATAGATATCAGATAAAGAATATCACTATCATTATATTTTTTTTAAAACTAAAATACAACCATTGAGGCAAATATTTTTAAGAGCAAAGTGTTATAAATATAAATATCAAATAATAGGAGTTAGTTATGAAAATGCATAAGAATTGTGTGGTAAATTTTTCTATAATTAAATAATTAAATGAAAAATAAATTACAAGATGTATAATTAAAATCTTTAACTACAAAATACAAATTTAAATACTTTAAATATGTTTATACTTAATTTTTTTTTAAAAAATGACTCATATTTAACTCATTAGTTCATCGAATCTGGTTCATTAGCGATATAATGATCCGATTTCAAACTAATTTAACTTAATTATATTCCCAAATAAAGCTGTCCTAAAATAGGAGAAAAAATAAAATAAAATAAAATCGAAAGAGCCCTTAATCAGTGCCAGGTGTTAAATGTCAAAGAAAGCATCAAAGTCTTTCGCACACGTGGAGAAAATTAAAACGAGCCATTTTTATGTCAAAAACCTTATCAAAAAATACAGAGTTCGTCAAAAAGTTGAAAACAAAAGGCATCAAGTATTAATGATGCTTTACTATGCTCAATTTTCAAGTTTAAATTAGGAAAATTTTAATAAACTGACGCTGCCCTATTTTGTGCTGTACAAATAGACCAAATATAATAACAATGATTTTTTTTTTTAAACTCACGTTTGCAGGGTGAAGGACATTTTCTTACCAATTTAGTCCCCCAACTTAAATGGGGTGGTTATCCAGTTTATTACTAAAGAATTTGTTGAATTCAAGTTTATCTGATAGATCGTGCTCGTGGGATAGAGCATATGGACTGACAGGATGAGATTGAGAAAGGGAGAGAAAGAGGAGGGCTTGTCGGGGGCTCTTAGGCTTTTTTTTTTTCATTGAAATAGTTGGGTTACAATGTGGGGAACAAAAAATTTTATTTACATGAAATGACACTCATATTTATAAATGAATGGAGAACCAAAAATAAATTACAACATCGTCCTCGCTTTAAAGGGGCTAGTACATAATTTATTTGATATTATGATCTTCTTATCTGAACTATTGAATCGTCTTGAGATCAGTGCAGATCATTTGTTGAGTATATATTAAGTTCTCCAAATTTCTTGTTTCTTGATAGCAACATATCTACGATAAGGACAAGAAAATTTATAAAGCAAACAAAACATGAGCACAAAAACCAGTATTGATACTCTATGTTAGGCACTCTTTGCGCTCAATTCTGGAATTCTTTGCGTCATTCGTTGTTAATTTAACCCTGGGATGGTTCGCCTATTACTCCTCGAGATTTTTGTCGTTGTCGAGTGGCGAATCATCTCAAGAGTCAAAGACGATGGTCGTACACCTCTCACAGAGCTTGTTGCTGCTGTGTGGCTAATCTTCTCAAGGGTCGAAGACAACCTCCGTACAACCTCACGGAGCTTGTTGTTGTTGGGTGGCGATTTATCTCAACAATTGTTGTACAATCTTCGCCAAGTTTATCGTTGTCGGGTGGAGAATCTTCTCTGGGACAATCGTTTTACACCCCTCACCGAGCGCCACCGCCGCTACTTGCATTCACCAACAAATGTAATAATTCAAAATACATTATTTTCATTTTACTTCAAAACAAAAACAAAAAAAACAAAAAAAAAAAAGTCTTTGATTATTTTTACAGGAACCAAACAACTCCACATTTTTATGTTCATTTTATACCATACTACCTTTTCAGCAAACACAACAGTGATAAAAGTCTTGGAATGAATCTAATTAATCAAATGAATTGGTGATTAAAAAAAAAACATGTGGATGCACGAGGGATAGAAGAAATTGACATAGTTTCTATTATCATAGTATGATTAAAATCGTGAATAAAGCTTCTTAAACTTATACCACTTTCGTTCCCAATCTTACTATTTTGAGCCTGATTTGATGACAACGCTTTCTAACTTTCAGTATTTTGTTGATTGCCATATAACTAAATTTGGGCAGCCATAACTAATCGCACGATATACGTAACATTAAAAAAAGATTTATCAAAAGTCAATAAAAATAAAATATNATAAGATGATATGTATGAAATACAATTCAAATTTATTTTCTTAGATATGATGAATAGCGATTATCAATCACAAATTGATATGATATGATAGCAATGAACACAGCTTTCCAATTCTGAGGTAGTTATCAAATTGATCCCAGTCAAAAGCTTTTATGGCACACCAAAAGCATGTGCAACAAAAAAAGAAGCGAATTTACATATAGAACTCAATTTTTTTGATATTACATATATTTCACACCCAAATTTTTTTATTTACACTTATATTTCCCAAGGTATTATATTAAGCTAAGAAATAATGTCTCCCCGTTAGAAATAATTGCTCTTCGATTACAATTGATTACAAGTTATCACCCACATCTCCTATCACAGGCCTCAGGTGGAGAGGCACCATCTCCACTCCATACTTGTAGCCAACCTTGAGCACTTGCTCGTCTCAGTGCATCCAAGCTTGTGATGTTACGTCGACCTCCCCAAATGCATGGGAATGTGTTTTCGAAGTCGAGAGTGAACAATTAGCAGCAATTAAGGAACACGTTTGTTATTTTGTTTTGTTCCCGAGAGGGAGGTGGAGCTATTGGAATGATGAATGAAAGAAAAGAAATGATATATAGATACAAACACGATGACACGAACACGACACAACAAAGCCACATGACATTTTTTTAATAAAAAATATATGTCAGTAGATCTCATGCACAATATTATAACATAAAGAGGCATTTACATACAAACCACCCAATTATTGTGCATTTACATATCTAAACCCTAAATTTTGCATTTTTACATGTATACCACTCAAATCTTTCATATCACATATAAAACAATACTATTTTAACTTCTAAAAAGTGCATTCTAAAAAGTGAAATGCACTTTTTAGTGTATAGGCCAAGTTGGCATATATGTAAAACTTGAAGTTTAAATGTTATAGAAATGTAAATACATAAGAATTGAGTGATACACATATGCAGACGCTTGCGCGCGCGCACACACACACACATATATATATATATATATATATATGTCCTTTGTGAACATGCCTCGAGAGTTTAGGATTGAGTGAAAGAAAAAAGAGAAAATCAGAGTATAAGTCAAAAGTTTCCTTTAGAGAGAATTGGTGAAAAGTTCTTTTATTCGTATTTTTGCCTCCGATTTATAGAGGCTTATTTTGTATAATTACATAAACGAGGAAGCAGTTGAAGAATATTTTTTCTCAAATAAGTTCCATAAGACTATGCATCCATGTATATCCATATATACCATGCCAATTATATAACATTATAGGTTAGAATAAGTTGTGGCATGAACAAAATTGATCAACTTATGAGTTACAAGTATTGCTGTTCTTAATGATAATCTTAAATATGAAGGTTTAGGTTAGCCTTATTGTTTCCCTCTTTTAATGAAAGGAATTGCAGGTTGTTTTAAGTTCCTTGTGACGTTTATGAATCATGAGTGCTCATCCAACTCTTTTAATTTCATGGCAAAATTCAATCGTGATAAAAAAATATGACTTATTGTAGAAGTTCTCAATGGTTGTGAAAGAGTCATATGCTGATTTTCATTATTAATATAATGACATCAAAGCTAAAATTTTAGATACCTATATAAAAACATAGAATCATGATCACTTACTTAATTGCACTTCTCAAGACTTGTAAGCTGCTCATTTATTGTACAAAAGAGATAGCTGTTTCACTTCAAATAACTCCTATAATTAAGGGGCATTTATGTGCATGCCACACAATTCTCATATATTTACACACCTAGCATCTAAACTTTCATATTTACATACATACTACTAAAATAGATATCAGATAAAGAATATCACTATCATTAATTTTTTTTTAAACTAAAATACAACTATTGAGGCAAATATTTTTAAGAGTAGTGTTATAAATATAAATATCAAATAATAGGAGTTAGTTATGAAAATGCATAAGAAATTTGTGGTAAATTTTTCTATAATTAAATAATTAAATGAAAAATAAATTGCAAGATATATAATTAAAATCTTTAACTACAAAATACAAATTTAAATACTTTAAATATGTTTATACTTATTTTTTTTTTAAAAAATATTTAACTCATTAGTTCATCGAATCTCGTTCATTAGCGATATAATGATCTGATTTCAAACTAATTTAACTTAGTTATATTCCCAAATAAAGCTGTCCTAAAATAGGAGAAAAAATAAAATAAAATAAAATAAAATCGAAAGAGCCCTTGATCAGTGCCAGGTGTTCAATGTCAAAGAAAGCATCAAAGTCTTTCGCACACGTGGAGAAAATTAAAACGACCCATTTTTATGTCAAAAACCTTATCAAAAAATACAGAGTTCGTCAAAAAGTTGAAAACAAAAGGCATCAAGTATTAACGATGCTTTACTATGCTCAATTTTCAAGTTTAAATTAGGAAAATTTTAATAACCTGACCCTGCCCTATTTTGTTTAGGGTTTAAATAGACCAAATATAATAACAATGATTTTTCTTTTTTAACTCACGTTCGCAGGGTGAAGGACATTTTCGTACCAATTTAGTCCCTAACTTAAATGAGGTGGTTATCCAGCTTATTACTAAAGAATTTGTTGAATTCAAGCATATGAACTGAGAAAATGAAATTGAGAGAGGGAGGGAAAGAGAAGAGGAGGGCTTGCCTCTTCTGGACGGGGCGCTTAGACCCTTTTTTTTCAATTAAATAGTTGGGTTACAATATGGGGGGGGAACCGAAAACTTTCTTTACATGAAAGGACTCTCATATTTATAAATGAATGGAGAACCAAAAATAAATTACAACATCGTCCTTGCTTTACCAGGCCTAGTACAAAATTTGTTTGATATTCTAATATTCTTATCCGAACTATTATATTGTCTTGAGATTTGTGCAGACCATTTGTTAAGTGTCTATATTAAGTTCTCCAAATTTATTTTCTACGATAAGGACAAAAAAGTTTATAAAGCAAACAAAACATGAGCACAAAAACCAGTATTGATACTCTATGTTAGGCACTCTCTGCGCTCAATTCTGGAATCCTTTGCGCCATTCGTTGTTAATTTAACCCTGGGATGGTCCGACTATTACTCCTCGAGATTTTGTCGTTGTAGGGTAGCGAATCATCTCAAGAGTCAAAGACGATGGTCGTACACCTCTCACGGAGCTTGTTACTGCCGTGTGGCTAATCTTCTCAAGGGTCGAAGACAACCTCCGCACAACCTCGCGGAGCTTCTTGTTGTTGGGTGGTGATTTATCTCAACAATCGTTGTACACTCTTAGCCAAGTTTGTCGCTGTCGGGTAGAGAATTATCTCTGAGACAATCGTTTTACACCGCTCACCGAGTGCCACCACCACTACTTGCATTCACCGACAATTGTAATAATTCAAAATACATTATTTTCATTTTACTTCAAAAAAAAAAAAAAATCTTTGATTATTTTCACAGGAACCAAACAGCTCCACATTTTTATGTTCATTTTATACCATATTACCTTTTCAGCAAACACAACAGTGATAAAAGTCTTGGAATGAATCTAATTAATCAAATGAATTGGTGATTAAAAAAAAAAAACATGTGGATGCACGAGGGATAGAAGAAATTGACATTATTTCTATTATCATAGTATGATTAAAATCGTAAAGTTGCTTTAACTTATACCACTTTCGTTCCCAATCTTACGATTTTGAGCCTGATTTGATGACAATGCTTTCTAACTTTCAGTGTTTTTGATTGCCATATAACTAAATTTGGGCAGCCATAACTAATCGCACGATATACATAGCATTAAAAAAAGATTAATCAAAAGTCAATAAAAATAAAATATNTGATATGATAGCAATCAACACAGCTTTCCAATTCTGAGGTAGTTATCAAAATGCTCCTAGTCAAAAGCTCTTATGGCACACCAAAAGCATGTGCAATAAAACAAAAACAAAACAAAAAAGAAGCGAATTTTCATATAGAACTCAAATTTTTTGATATTACATATATTTCACACCCAATTTTTTTTATTTACACTTATATTTCCCAAGATATTATATTAAGCTAACAAATAATGTCTCCCCGTTAGAAATAATTACTCTTTGATTACAATTGATTACAAGTTATTACCCACATCTCGTATCACAGGACTCAGGTGGAGAGGCACCATCTCCACTCCATACTTGTAGCCAACCTTGAGCACTTGCTCGTCTCAGTGCATCCAAGCTTGTGATGTTACGTCGACCTCCCCAAATGCATGGGAATGTGTTTTCAAAGTCGAGAGTGAACAATTAGCAGCAATTAAGGAACACATTTGTTATTTTGTTTTGTTCCCGAGAGGGAGGTGGAGCTATTGGAATGATGAATGAAAGAGAAGAAATGATATATAGATACAGACATGATGACACGAACACGACACAACAAAGCCACATGACATTTTCTTAATAGAAAATATATGTTAGTAGGTGTCATGCACAATACTATAACATAAAGAGCCATTTACATACAAACCACCCAATGATTATGCATTTACATATCCAAACCCTAAATTTTGCATTTTTACATGTATATCACTCAATTCTTTCATATCACATATAAAACAATACTATTTNCTCTTATTTATGAGAGGTTGATGTTTTGACACCACATTTCAGCTTCTATCTTCTTCTAATTCCCAAAAAGAAACTTTGAACCGCAGAAATCTGAGGCATTTGAGTGAGCCTCTCTTTCAATTAAATTTTATTAAATTATTATTTTCGTAATATTTGATGCGAACTTAATGGATATATTAATCGGAGTGGCAATTCCATCAATCACTTCCGATTCCTTTTAGACCCCTTTCCATGTTCATAATCATTTCATCCCTTTAAACCTTCTTCATCCCACCATTTCAGTTCAGTTCGGCGCCGTTGTAGCCGAAATTCAGGAAAATAAATAATTAAACAAATAGACAATTATGAATTTGATTTTAATTTTTTTAAAAAAATTTGAGTGACCTAAAAAAAAGGTTGATGCCATTTTAATGTTTCATAAATTATAATTTTATATTAAAATTTTCGAACACGGTACTGGGAAGGGAAAATAGTCCCTTCTTAAAATTGAAAAAAAAAAAATAATAATCAAGTTTATACAGCTTTTTTTAACAATATTAAAGTTCGAATAAATTGAAAAATGATGACCTATTCAAATATTATGCTGAATTCAGACATTTGAGAGTTACTTCCTCCTAACCGTTAACGCAAACTTTGTGTCGACGATTTGCAATATCCCAAATTTATCTGTCAATACATAAAATATCGCTCATGTGAACATAATTAAAAAAAAAAAAAAGGGAGTCTGCATTGATTGTGTGGACATGAGGATTCAAAGTTGGAATGGAAAAAGTGTTTTTTGGATGCTTGTGAAGCGAACGAGTTTCACATTTTCATAAAACAAAAGATTTCCACTTATTTTCGTCGGCAATTATTCAAAGAGAAAAAAAGTATACTCACACTGCAATCATTAACGTTGATCCCTCGGGGTTTCACTTATTGGACCGCTTCTTCATTACTAATACTTTGCTTATTAAACTTTTTCACACGCGAAATTTACGCGCAATTCTTATTTATTTATATATCTAACACCCCAATATTTGATGTATATAATTATAACAACTTGTTCTAAAAAACTAATCACGGTATTTTTGCAAAATGGAGCTTATTAGCTCAAGCAGGAGAAATCAAGCTATGAATCTATTAAAAGAAGTTTCTTGATCGAGTTTGGCTAAACAAGAGACTGCATGATAATTAATATATTATATTTCACTTGAATTTATTGTGAATTTCTTAATTATCACCAAAATATTGAGGCATTTTAGAATACTTTTTTTGTGTGTATTGCTAAGAGAGGTCTTAGAGGCGATGCATTTAGCTAAAATAAGGGCGTCTATACGGAGTCGGGTTTGAATCACTCAAATTCACCATTTTATTATATTAGTTGAAAAATTTAACCCAAACTTAACCTAACATTAGCCCGTCTAACCTGAACATAACAGATTGTACCCAATTTACTGTGAAGATAAAGATGATATAATCTTTTACTTCAACAAAAACTAATAAATAAAATATGATTTATTTAGCCAAACCAGAGCCCGGCTAACCTAAACCCAAATAATAGTCAAATTTAAATTATTTAAATAATTTGGAACTAAAATAATAATCAGTCTATAAGGTTAACCAAAATAATAATTGGGTCAACCTAGACATCAACTTTTCAATTTTATCAAATAAGTCTTCCAACATCATAAAAAAAATGCTAAACCATAAATAAAAATCCATCAAACATTATACTATACACAAACATATTCTTGAGTGCTACCATATGATTAACCTTTTAACACACTTCCAAAGATCAACACTAATAATTTGATTTGTATATCTGCCCTAAATATATGTACATGTGCCTATTTAAGAGAGTTCAACAAATGGGGCTCATAGAATAATTTACATATTTTTTAACTGTAGCACATATCTGTAGTCCGTATGTATTGAGCCATGAGCACGAGATCATATAGCTGAAGACAGAGAGCCCAATGCCTAAGTTAAGTGGATTACACTCATAACATTGTCTATATATCAAAAAGCTATCCTATCAATGATTTACATAACACTAATCAAATAATGAGAAATAAGGCATTATATAAATACATTTAAAACTCTTATCAAACATTAAAACATAATGGAGAATAAAAAAAACAAACAAAATGCATGATAATCATTGAATATTGTAGATATATTTAGAATTCGAATGGCATAAAGGATAAAGTGCCCATAACAGATGTCATAGCATTTTAAGTTATGAGCACAATCATACATATTAAAAAATCATAAACAACATCACAGAAAATAGCAGAACATAACAGGATGGAGCNCGAGAAAAAAAAACAAACAAAATGCATGATAATCATTGAATATTGTAGATATATTTAGAATTCGAATGGCATAAAGTATAAAGTGCCCATGGCAGATGTCATAGCATTTTAAGTTATGAGCACAATCATACATATTAAAAAATCATAAACAACATCACAGAAAATAGCAGAACATAACAGGATGGAGCTCATATAGCAACTATTATCAACATTAATTAATCTTCAGTTTGTAGATTGCCAACCAATCTTTTATGCTGCTTTTTAAATATATTTTAATTTAATTTTCATCAACAATGAACAGCCTGCCTTCAAACCAGGAAAAAAAATATGCATCTTTAGTTATCAAGTTCTCTGCTTTTTATTTTTTTAAAAGGGAATGATGAGCCTCAAAATACCAATATTAATAGTATAAACTAATATTTGCACAGCATATTTATTAGAAACAGAATAAAGAATTTCAAAATATCAGCTTCAAGCCCACACCCTGCCACAAAATAATAATAATAATAATAATTCGCTGTCATAATTTGGACCTAAAACAAGAAGCCAATAACTGAGAAAATGAAATCAACTCTCAACCCACACGATTATCACTGTTTGACAAGTAGGAAATGTTGACCGCTGGCCGTGCAACAACTAGCAAGAACCAGCATGTCCTTCTCCTCCTTAATTACTGAAAACAAATTGCATTAAATTGAACAGATAAGGGCCAATCGTATTGGGCCCCAACAAATGAGCGTTGAGAATTAAAGATAATTAAAGATAAATTAATGGACTGCCAATAGTGAATGACATAATGACGCAATTATTTGAAGGTTAGCTATGACATACATGCTTTGCTCGGACAGGAGGAAACTAGAAGAAAATGAAATAAAACCTCAAGAAATTGTTGGATTATAATATGATTAAAATGGATCTACAATTATAAATAAGTCTGAACTTTTCATCCCCATTTTCCCCGCTTTTTTTTTTTTTTTTACGGGGAATATATTTGATTCGGGGTAATTTATAAGAAAAAAAAAATTTACGAGAGTTATTTCATAGTTTTTATATTTCTCTTTTTGATTCTCTGCTTGAAACCAGTAAAAAATTGACGCAAAATTGAAGTGTGAGTTTGTCATTTCTTTACTTTATT
>JXCR01052914.1:304024-330660 GCA_002079205.1 Phalaenopsis hybrid cultivar
TTTCCCTTTCATGGTGGGGTCTGTTAAATAAAAATAAGAAGGAAAGAAGAGAGAGGATGGTCAATGAATACTCTATTTTTCCACCAAAACCATGTGCTCTTATTTATGAGAGGTTGATGTTTTGACACCACATTTCAGCTTCTATCTTCTTCTAATTCCCAAAAAGAAACTTTGAACCGCAGAAATCTGAGGCATTTGAGTGAGCCTCTCTTTCAATTAAATTTTATTAAATTATTATTTTCGTAATATTTGATGCGAACTTAATGGATATATTAATCGGAGTGGCAATTCCATCAATCACTTCCGATTCCTTTTAGACCCCTTTCCATGTTCATAATCATTTCATCCATTTAAACCTTCTTCACCCCACCATTTCAGTTCAGTTCGCGCCGTTACAGCCGAAATTCAGGAAAATAAATAATTAAACAAATAAACAATTATGAATTTGATTTTAATTTTTTTTAAAAAAAAATTGAGTGACCTAAAAAAAAGGTTGATGCGATTTTAATGTTTCATAAATTATAATTTTTATATTAAAATTTTCGAACACGGTACTGGGAAGGGAAAATAGTCCCTTCTTAAAATTGAAAAAAAAAAAATAATAATCAAGTTTATACAGCTTTTTTTAACAATATTAAAGTTCCAATAAATTGAAAAATGATGACCTATTCAAATATTATGCTGAATTCAGACATTTGAGAGTTACTTCCTCCTAACCGTTAACGCAAACTTTGTGTCGACGATTTGCAATATCCCAAATTTATCTGTCAATACATAAAATATCGCTCATGTGAACATAGTTTAACAAAAAAAAAGGAGTCTGCATTGATTGTATGGACATGAGGATTCAAAGTTGGAATGGAAAAAAGTGTTTTTTGGATGCTTGTGAAGCGAACGAGTTTCACATTTTGATAAGCAAAAGATTTCCACTTATTTTCGTCGGCAAATATTCAAAGAGGAAAAAAGTATACTCACACTGCAATCATTAACGTTGATCCCTCGGGGTTTCACTTATTGGACCGCTTCTTCATTACTAATACTTTGCTTATAAAACTTTTTCACACGCGAAATTTACGCGCAATTCTTATTTATTTATATATCTAACACCCCCCAAAATTTGATGTATATAATTATAACAACTTGTTCTAAAAAACTAATCACGGTATTTTTGCAAAATGGAGCTTATTAGCTCAAGCAGGAGAAATCAAGCTATGAATCTATTAAAAGAAGTTTCTTTTTGTAAATTGATCGAGTTTGGCTAAATAAGAGACTGCATGATAACAAGCACAGTATTAAATTAATTTAACTATATTTATATGATGTTTTAGACTTATTTTTATTTAAATTTATTTTCCATCTATTGCATTACTATTTATTATTTATATTAATAAAACGAACTATAGAAATCACATGCTAAAATTTATTTAGCATGGAAATTGATTACTAATAATATTAATGAAGTTATTCGAGCTTATATTTAATAGTTGTATCACTAAATCTGTTATCATCATGCTAACATAAATAATTATGTAGGCTAAGAATAATCAGTTTATATCCATAAAATCTTATACAAAGTAATCAAGAGAACTCTATTTAGAAATTTTTAGAGCTCATTTGATACATATGTAAAAATTCATTATTTAATTTCTAGAAACTAATATATTATATTTCACTTGAATTTATTGTGAATTTCTTAATTATCACCAAAATATTGAGACATTTTAGAATAATTTTTTGTGTGTATTGCTAAGAGAGGTCTTAAGAGGCGATGCATTTAGCTAAAATAAGGGCGTCTATACGTCGGGTTTGAATCACTCAAATTCACCATTTTATTATATTAGTTGAAAATTTTAACCCAAACTTTAACTAACACGAGCCCGTCTAACCTGAACCTAACAAATTGTACCCAATTTACCTTGATGATAACAAAGATATAATCTTTTTCTTCAACAAAATCAATAAAGAAAATATGATTTATTTAGCCAAACCAGAGCCCGGCTAACCTAAGCCCAAATAATAGTTAAATTTAAATTATTTAAATAATTTGGAACTAAAATAATAATCAGTCTATAAGGTTAGCCAAAATAATAACCTAGACATCAACTTTTCAATTTTATCAAATAAATCTTCCAACATCATAAAAAAAATGCTAAACCATAAATAAAAATCCATCAAACATTATACTATACACAAACATATTCTTGAGTGCTACCATATGATTAACCTTTTAACACACTTCCAAAGATCAACACTAATAATTTGATTTGTATATCTGCCCTAAATATATGTACATGTGCCTATTTAAGAGAGTTTAACAAATGGGGCTCATAGAATAATTTACATATTTTTTTAACTGTAGCACATATCTGTAGTCCGTATGTATTGAGCCTTGGGCACGAGATCATATAGCAGAAGACAGAGAGCCCAATGCCTAAGTTAAGTGGATTACACTCATAACATAGTCTATATATCAAAAAGCTATCCTATCAATTATTTACATAACACTAATCAAATAATGAGAAATAAGGCATTATATAAATACATTTAAAACTCTTATCAAACATTAAAACATCGAGAAAAAAAAACAAACAAAATGCATGATAATCATTGAATATTGTAGATATATTTAGAATTCGAATGGCATAAAGTATAAAGTGCCCATGGCAGATGTCATAGCATTTTAAGTTATGAGCACAATCATACATATTAAAAAATCATAAACAACATCACAGAAAATAGCAGAACATAACAGGATGGAGCTCATATANTTTGTCTGGGATAAGGGTATACATGAGCTGATCTTGAGCTAGCTCAAGGCTTGGTCATTTTTGGCTCATGTTCAAAATGACTCATTAATAAACTATTCGTGTTTGGCTCGATTCAAACTAATTTGTTGGAATTAAGTTCATGTTCTACTCAAATATAATTAATTAATTTTTTATTATTTAAAAATAATTATTTTTACTGAGCATTGGTTTGGATNTAATTACTGAAAACAAATTGCATTAAATTGAACAGATAAGGGCCAATCGTATTGGGCCCCAACAAATGAGCGTTGAGAATTAAAGATAATTAAAGATAAATTAATGGACTGCCAATAGTGAATGACATAATGACGCAATTATTTGAAGGTTAGCTATGACATACATGCTTTGCTCGGACAGGAGGAAACTAGAAGAAAATGAAATAAAACCTCAAGAAATTGTTGGATTATAATATGATTAAAATGGATCTACAATTATAAATAAGTCTGAACTTTTCATCCCCATTTTCCCCGCTTTTTTTTTTTTTTTTACGGGGAATATATTTGATTCGGGGTAATTTATAAGAAAAAAAAAATTTACGAGAGTTATTTCATAGTTTTTATATTTCTCTTTTTGATTCTCTGCTTGAAACCAGTAAAAAATTGACGCAAAATTGAAGTGTGAGTTTGTCATTTCTTTACTTTATTGGTTAGTGATTTGAATCAAATAAAAAAGCAACTCAACTTCTCCTCAACCAAATAAATCAATGAAAGCTATATACTCTATTCAACATCTTTAACAATTTTATCTTGATCTACTTTTTACTCTCTTTCAAAACCTACACACCAAACAGAGGCTTAAATTCCACTCACTTGAACATTAACGAATAATTCTATCCAAGGAAAATGCTTCAGGCAGACTCTATTAATTGCCCATCAACTCAGAAGCATCTCAATATATTATTTATATATTTTTTGATTTTATTATGTCTCATTACATTAGAAATTATTAAAGGTTTTTAGTTCACTTCATTTATTTTTTTTATTAAGAAATAACATTGCACATGACTATGAAAGTTGATGGAAAACTGCACACACCTGAAAAATTTCAAAGAACTCCTGCGAATTGAACTAGATGCGAAAGAACTAAATAACCGAATTGCAAAAAAAAAATCTGCCGCACTTTCAAGAACCGAAGGACTACAGCCCAAAAACTTGGACTGTCGTAGAACACCTTGCTGCAGCGACTGGATTGTCCAAGAACACCTTCAGCTTCTTGTAATAGCTGAATAGCACCTGCAGTTAAAGAAAAGGAATGTCGAAGGACCCTGCTGGCTTGCTACCAAATGCCTGTAGCCCGAACAACCAAAGGCTGGGAGCTTGTACAGTCGAAGGATCACCTTGCTACTTAAGGAATTGTTGTAATCACTTCACTGGAGGCCAACAAAAATAGGATTGCCGAACTTCTTGCTTCAGGCCAACAAGAACTTGAAAATGCCGTTCTTCTTCCAGCAGCCGAAGAACAGCTTTGGCTGAATTGCCGAAGAACTCCTTTGTTGTGCCAAATTCCTGTTTCTCATTTGGACAACCCAAGAAACACCTGCAGGCTGAAGACTAGAGGTCGAATATCTTCTGTAGCTAAAATATCGAAGACTGTTTGCAGTCTACAGTTTTCAGAAATGTCGAATGGGTCTCCTGCAGTGTTTCGACAATCTAGACAACTAAATGGAAGGAGAAACCACCGCAGCAAGCAAAACAGAAAAACAGGGAAAAACAGAAAAGAAAACTGTAGGAAATGAAATGCAAAACAAGAACATAAAAACACCAACAAATTACGTGGTTCGGTCCATAGGACCTACATCCGCGAGAGGGAATCAACAACAAATCCACTAAAACAATTCAGAAGAAATTATAAGGTCTTTTACATTGAGGAATGAACACACCTCTTGATCACTTCCTATCGAAATTACCTCGATACAAGATCTAAAAGACTCTCCCCTCGATGCTTAAATCCTCTCCTATGTTTCTTCCTTTTCTTCTTCTTCTTCTTAGTTCTTACTCTCTACAAGCCACCCTCGTCTGTTTATAGAAAATGAGGCCTCCCAAGTAACCCGGTTCACCATAGAAACTTCTATGAATCTTTAACAGCTTTCATGGAATTACAAGTTTGTCATTGTCTTAGCTAATTGTGAGTTCTTGACTGTCAATTACAAAGTTCCGTAATATAGATTCACTTCATCTAGCCCCGATGGGGCTCTTAGCTCCTTGTTGAGTTCACTAAATCCAGACAGTATCTGAATTTAGATGTTAGTAACACCTTGGTGAACATGTCTGCTGGATTTTTTTCAGTAGGTATCTTCTCCTCAACTATTGAACTCTTAGCGACAACATTCCCCACAAAATGAAGCTTTACATCTATAGGCTTGGACCTTTCATGAAAAACCTGATTTCTGGTTAGGTGAATTGTGCTTTAGTTATCACATAACACATTTACAACCTTCTAACATATGCCAAGCTCATTAGCCAAGCCATTTAGCCACATAGTCTCCTTCATTACTTTTGTCATAGCAATGTTTTCAGCCTCTATTGTTGAGAGAGCCACAACAGATTGAAGGATGGACTTCCAGCTAACGGTAGTACCGAAGACAATGAAGATGAATCCAGTAAGCGACTTCCTGGTGTCAATGCTTCCTACATAATCAGAGTCCACGTAACCGACTATCTTTTCATCTTTGTTCTCCTGCTTCTTAAAGAGCAACCCCAAATCAGATCTTTCATGAAAGATCTAATCATATAAATGTAAAGCTTCATTTTGTGGGGATATTGTCGTTAAATGTTCAATAGTTGTGGAGAAAATACCTACTGAAAAAAATCCAGCAGACATTCTCACCAAGGTGTTACCTACAGCTAAGTTCAAATACTATATGGACCTCAACAAGGGGCTAAGAGCCCCATCGATGCTAGATGGAGAGAATCTTTATTACGGAGTTTTGTAATTGAGAGTCAAGATGGAGAATTGTTATAATGGACTGATAATTAACTAAAACAATGACAAACTTATAATTTCATAGAAACTGTTACAGATTCATAAAAGCTTCTATGGTGAATCAGGTCTACTTGGAAGACCTCATTTCCTATAAATAAATGAGGGAGGCTTGTAGAGAGTAAGAATCAAGAAGAAAAATAGGAAAAAAATCAGTCCAGGAAGAAGGGAAGAGGCTTTAAGAATTGAGGGGAGAGTCTTGAGGTCTTGTATCGAGGTAATTTCGAGACGGAGAGATCAAGAGGTTTGTTCATTTGTCAATGTAAAAGACCTTGTAATTTCTTTTGAATTGTCTTAGTGAATTTGCTATTGATTTCCTTTCGTTGATGTAAATCTTACGGACCGAACTACATAATTCGTTGGTGTTCTTGTGTTCTTGTCTTGAATTTCATTTCCTGTAGTTTTCATTTCTATTTTTTCTTGTTTTTCTGTTTTGTTTGCTACGGTGGTTTCTTCTCCCATTCAGTTGTCCATATTGTCGAAACACTGCAGGAGACCCATTCGATATTTCTAAAAACTGTAGACTATAAGCAGTCTTCGATATTTCAGCTACAGAAGATATTCGACCTCTAGTCTTCAGCCTGCAGGTGTTTCTTGGGTTGTCCAAACGAGAAGTGAGAATTCGGCTACAACAAAGGAGGAGTTCGACAATTCAGTCAGAGTTGTTCTTCGGCTGCCAGGAGAAGAACGACATTTTCAGGTTCTTGATTTTTTTGACGTGCAAAGTGGTCCTATTTGTCTTCAACAAAAATTTTATTTCAACCATACTCATTCATCTACTTTCACACACCAAGAGTGGGCTCCAAAGCTTTGTTACCAGGTTTAATACACAAAATCCCCAAGTTTTATCAAAATTACAAGGATATCATATTTCCTTATTCTTCAGCCCGGAGTCCCTAATTCTTTCCCAATATAGACACTGAACGAACAAAAAAGAGGCATTTAAATACATACCGCCCAATTCATATATTAAGGATTTAGGGAACCTATCTTCCGATAGATCCGACCCGAGGAAATATCCAGTTTCTCAATATCACCAACCATTTCACAGACGCCCAGAGGCTCCTCATTAAGGATCAATAATTAATAACACAACAAAGAGTATTATAGTCATCCCTCAAGCTCTCATTGTCGAAGAGTGAGCTACATATCGGGTCACGATAATTCATTCTCTGCTCGTTAGTCCAACGCTGTTCTGCCAATAGGAGTTTCTCACCAAGGATCGAGGGATGACAGTCAGACTAGCTCAATAAATCAGTAAAGCCTAGCTGATCAAATCAATCTTACCAACATAAAACCAATTAAGTTCAGTTGACCAGCTATGCTGGCTCAGCCTGGTCGATCGAACCGGTCTTACAGAGCCAAAACCAAACAAGCTCAACCAGTACAGTCGGAGAGCAGTCGAATGATAGACGAATATATGTAAAATATCTAGAATACTCCATACAACCCTCAAGAAGGGGGCAAAAATATAACATCATCATATTTTACCATCTCCTATAAATAGAGAGATTATTTTACGAATAAGATACGATGAATTATTGTTCATTATTGCTCGTTCCAATCTCTCTCTCTCTCTCTCTCTTCTTACGCTCCATTCTTTGAGGTATAATTCAAGAACAAATCAAGATTCAACATATATATTTATATATCTAACAACTAAATATTATTTTTTTACATTTATACTTTGGGTACGGTGGCAAATATATAAAAATTAAAGTTTAGGTGTTAGATATGTTAATACGTAGGAATTGATATGTATGCAAACTTTATGAGAACAAACGTCAAGAGATTTTTTCTCTAAGAGGATGTTCTCTTCGTTTTCATAATATTATGAAACTTTTTTTCTCTGAAAAAACTATTTCTGCCCTTGATCAATTTCAAGAAGTGAAAATTCATTATTGTTTTCAAGTAATTCTTAATACCTTCTAAAGAAATTTATCAGGGCAATTAATGCAATAATATCTAGAAGCTACTTTAAAGCATGTTTTTACATTTAAACATGTGCATTGTAAAACATTTAGTTTTTATTTAAAGATTATTTTGCTAAAAAATTTAAAATAATTAATAAAAACATAATTTCTCAAATTATATGCTTGCCTGAATTATTTATAACTTCATATCATTACCAAACATTTAAATCAAAATAACTTTGACTAGAATCAACATATTTCCATAATTTATAAATAAACTAAGGACAATTGAATCATTAATCACATTAAATAGCAACGCATCAACCTCATCAAATGAAAAATGAGAAAATTTGGCTTCAAAAAAACGATAAACCAAATTTTTAATCAGGGGTTCAAAATCATTATAGTTATTTTGAGAGTGAAACGTATAAAATTTATCTTATAATTCTCTCAAAATAAATTCAACAGCTTCAAATCCCATTCTCCGTTGGATTTGTGGAGCCTAGAAGCAACCAGCAGCAGCAGTGGCAGAAAAGTAATCCTGCGTGCCAAGTTGCTCTGGAGAGGCAGCATACCTATGCCATACCAGTGTAATTATGCCAGCCAAAAGAAACCAACTGGCGTAACCACCCCAAGACGGTGTAACTACATCAAGGGTTCGCTCCTTCCAGGCCTCCATCCCAAGCGCACAAAAAAATTACACCGTGTGACTGCGTGATCACAGTGATGGTTATTTCTCTCATGTTCAAGTCTTAAGCTTCGATTCAAGCGACGAAGGGGTCTTCTCTTGCATGCAGAGCTTCTCAAGAAAGTTTTTCCTTGAAGCAGAGAAAAATCGCAGAGGATTTCGACATTAAGCTTTTCATGTGGGATCAAGAGGGAATTTGATGCGAAGTTGATACCAAACTTAACTCAACCATGAATTTTATTATGCAAAAGAAATTCGGAAACAATCACGATTCCAAAGGTAACAAAACAAGACTAGTAAAAAAGAGGAAAGGCAAGGGACGCCAACAAAGAGAAGGTGTTGGTTGGTGGTTGGTCCTGACAACAGCAGGTAGAGGCGGCACCAAGGAGGGATCGAGGGAGCACATCGGCAGATGAGCTCGCAGGAGAGCATTGAAGCGACTGATGAGCAACAAGGAAGACCCAGATGGGCGGCGCGAAGATGATCCTTGAGATAAGCAGGCTGTTGTAGCAGGTCCGACAGAAGCAACAAGGCTGGCGGCCTGCTAGGGAAAACTGAGTGTCGGGTGACTAATGAGAATAGCCGGGCGAGGCCCTTGACGATGCTAGAGAAAGAAGGTGCCGATTGGGAGGGTGCCCGGAGGGAGAAATAGGGTCGGCGACCTGCGAGGGAGGACTGCGGTTGTGGGCAGCTACTGTGAACGAGCTAAACAGGTCACTAGTAAGCACTGATGAGGACAAAGGACAATAAATAGAGAGTCGAAGGTGACCAACGAGGCAGGCGGAGTGCTAGGGAGATTCGAAGTTGACGGGCAACCGTTGGGAAGGGTGGGTTGGGCGGTTCATTGGAGGAGCAAAAAGGAACATATGGCGGTTGATAGAGGATCTGAAGATGCCAGCAATGGGATGAAGGCTGCTAGGAAGTGAGACGAGGATAGTCGGGTCTCTGAGAGGGACCCGGAGGAAGAGCAATGGTTGGTGGCTGTTAGAGTGTTGGGAGAATAGGTTGACGACGGCGAACATACGGAGAATCCAAGATATTCACCACCTCGGACGATTTACGCCGAAGCACCTGCTCGTCATCTAACACAGCCCTCGAGGGAGGGAAAATGTCGAAGGAAGAATTCTGAATTCATGAAAACAAATAACACCCCTAACCTAGACAAACAAGACCTATATAAAATGGTGATTAGCAAATAGAAAAAGGTAATAATCAGAATAGGGAAGAACTTAGAAAGGAAAACATAGAATAAGCAAGAACTAAAAAGGAGAATAATGAAAAAAAGGAAGGGAAGAAAGGAAAAAGTGGGCAGCAGGTCAGCCTGGTATGAGTTGTCATTTAGCTTCCGAAGTATTCTAAAAGCGTCATCTGTTCGCGTCATGAGCTTTCTGAATGCTCCAATTGGGAACCTTTCCTGCTTGAGTCAAATCCACATAAGGTCGTCTTCTTGGAATGTCACTTTCTTCTTGAACTTATTTTCCTATGCCTCATATTTATGGTTATGCTTGGAGATCTCCTTATCAACCTCTTTGTGGAGTTTTTGAGTCTTTTGAACCAGCTTTGTAGAATCATCGCTTATATCTGATATAGGCAAAAGTGGTACCAACTCAAGTCGTGTAAGCGGATTGCGCACATATATAATCTCGAACGGTGTTTGTCCCACAGTTTGGCTCAAGGATCTGTTGTAGGCGAACTCAGGTTGAGCTAGGATGAGATCCCATTGCTTAATACTCCTCACCACGAAACATCTCAAGAGATTTCCTAGGCTCCCGTTCACTACCTCTGTCTAGCCGCCCGCTTGTGGATGAGCTGCTAAACTGAACTGGAGCTTCATACCTTACTTCTCCCACAAAGTACTCCAGAAATGGCTTAGAAATATGATGTCTCTGTCAGAGAAAATGAACCTAAGAATCCCGTGCAACCTGACAATCTCCTGACATTATAAATCGGTGATATGAGAAGCATCCAGAGTCTTATGGCATAGATTGAAATGTGTCATATTCGAGAAGTGGTCTACTACAACAATCACAGAGTGTTTATTTCTTTGCATCCTTGGGAGACCTACGGCGAAGTCCATAATAACGTTCACCCATGGTGCCTTTGGTACTGGTAATGGAGTGCACAACCCTACAGTATACCCTCTTCTTTGCTAGATTGCAAATATGCACCATCTTTGCTCAACTTATACTGTCAATCAGGGCCAAAAGAAATGTTTTTGCACGAGAGCGAGAAGCTTGTCCCTGCCAAAATGTCCTGCTAATCCTCCATTTTGGCTCTCCTAAACAATGGTCTCTCTCAGCGAATATCTAGGAATGCAAAACTGACTCTGGTGGAATAAGTAGTCATCTGCTTGACCATACTACCCTGTCATTTTCTCCTAACAATATTCCCAGATTTCCTTGAAGTCCTCATTGGCGTTGTACAAATCTTTACGACCTCAAACTCCACAACTAGTGTCTGCACTGTGGTGATTTAGCAAGTGGCAATGACACAGTGCATCACTTGAGCAATTATGGCTTGTTGTCTTGTACTTCAACACAAATTGGAATGATGCTAGAAATTCTCTCTAGATAGTGTGTCAACCCTTCAATTTGTTTTAGCTGTTGAAAAATTTCAAAGCCTAGTGATCCGTAAACAACGTGAATTGTCCGCCAGTAGGTAATGACTCCAGTGTTCCAGAGCTCGTACAATGGCATAAAATACTTTATCATATGTTGAGTATTTCCACCAGGATTATTCAGCTTTGCACTGAAGCAGGTGATAGGATGGCCCCCTTGGCACAACACTGCCCCTATTCTGAAGGCAAATGTGTCACACTCTACCTTGAAGACCTGGCTGAAGTCTCGTAAGGCTAGCACGGGCGCCTGAGTTACTTTCTCCTTGAAGATGTCAAAATTGATATTAGTTATCGTTGTCCATGAGAATTCCTTCGCTTTTAAAAGCTCTGTCAAAGGGGCGATGATAGTGTTGAAGTTATAGATAAATCTCCAATAGAACAATATAAGCCCCAAAAATCAGCTTAGCTTGGAAAACTATTGTGGTGCGGTCCAGCTTATAATAGTCTTGATCTTCATGGCATCCATCTGATGCCTGCATTGTCACGATATACCCCAAAAAGCACACCATGTCTGACATAAAATGACACTTTTTAGGATGGGCAAAAATTTGATCTGCTCGCAGTACCTCGAACATTGCTCGTATGTGTTGTAAGTGTTCCTCAGATCTATTGTACACCAAAATATCGTCGAAGTAAACTACCATAAATTTTCCAATGTAGGGTCGGAATATCTGATTCATCAATCTCATAAAAGTGTTGGGCACATTTAACAAGCCAAAGGGCATCACTGTCTACTCATACAACCCATTTCGCGTTTTGAAAATGGTATTCCACTCATCTCCTGGCCTCATTTGTATATGGTGGTAACCGCTATGTAAATCGATCATGGAAAAGATAGTGGTTCCGTAGAACTGGTCTAAAAGGTCATCTGGGATAGGAATGGGGAACTGGTACTTGATGATAATTTTGTTGATGAATGTGTCGGGGATGCACATTCTCCACGTTCAGTCTTTCTTGGGTACCATTAAGGCGGGCATAACACAGGCGCTAGTACTTTAACTAAAACTCTTGTGACGAGGTCCGGTACTTGTCGTTGTAACTCCTTGTACTCTGTCGATTGCAGCCTATAGGTGGGTTGAGTAGGCAATATTGATCCTAGCATGAGATCGATGTAATGTTGAACATCCCTTAGTGGTGGCAATCCCTCGAGAACAGTCTACGGAAAAGTGGTTTGCGAGACTAAGGCTTCCTCTATGTCGCCTCCTCTTGTATCCTTAATAGGTAAAAATACGATGAACTTCCCATTCTTCTACAAAATATAGGTATTCTTGAAGCCGTCATGCAGAGCCTTGCGATCAAACTGCCATGGTCTCCCCAGTAGAAAATAACATGCATCCATCAGAACCACGTCGCACCATACCTACTCCTATAACTAGTCACCAACTGAGAACTCAAATAGGAATTGCTTATCTACTCTTATCTCATTTCCCTTTTTTGAGCCAGGTGAGAGAATAGGGTCGAGGATGTGNCTGTGTGGCTAAACCCGGCTTTTTCACCATCAGTGAGGATATGATATTTTCACAGTTGCCACTGTTGACTATCATACTGCAAACCTTGCCCTTTATTGTGCACTTTGGTGCAGACAATATTACGCTTTAACCATGATTGAACTCATTTAGATTTCATTTGCAACATTCTCTGCATAACTAACATCTCTACTTTGTCACCCTGGAGTGAAAGCTCTTCCTCGGGTCTATCCTTGGACTCTTCATCCTCTATCTCCTCAACAACGCCCTAGTTTGTGAATGAGACAACCCGAGTTGTGAGATAGCTGGAGGCTATGTGACTGTAAACGCGGCACCAAAAACATTTTTTGACAGGCACAGTCCCCGAAGAACTACCCTTTTCTGGCTTTTTCCCACTAGGTTCGGCCTCGTCACTTCCCGGTACCGGCTTTCTTGCTCCTCCTGAAGTAGGCTTGGTTGTAGCTGGAGTTGTAGGCGATGGCCTGAATGATAAATGACTACTAGGGTTGCAGCAGAACCACATTGCTGAAAGCAAGCTTAAGACCCCCAAATATCAGGCGATAGTTAGCTCCTCTGGCTCAACTAGTTCACACTTCATCTGCAAGTGATTAAATTGCGTTGTGAGTTTCTCAACTGAAAAGTTTCGCTACTGCAAATGGTGGAACCTTAGATCCTAACAGTAGATATATTCTCTGCAGTTCTTTCCTGTCTTTGCAAGTTCTCCCATCACAATGAAGCACCCTTTTTCAACTTAATGGCTATCAACTTTACCCGTGCATCCTCTTATTCAAAGATTTGTTGCACCGATCGTAGCCAGTCAACAAAGTTATATGAATTCATGCCTTCATCAAACTATGGCAGATCTACTTTAATGTCGAAGTCCTTGCACCTCCCATATTCGGGCTCCTCTCGCGGTCTCTTTTGGTATTGAATACGAAAGTGGCATGGTCGGTATTCCTCATCGTTGATGTCTTCTCTGTGGAACGGTTCAGATCTTCGTCTTTGTCACCCCTTCAACTCTGTATCATGGTCGTGGGTAATTTCCCCTTGGGGGTGCCATCATCCATCTCTGCTTATCTTTCTTGAAGGCGAAGGATTTCCCATTGTATTTAATCTCGGATAAGGTCTGGTAGGTATCTTCTCGAGGGGATGGTTGGAGGTTGGAGGTTGGAGGACCTGTGGAGGAAAAGGTAAAAAAGAAAAAAGAAAGAGCAAAAAGACAAGTAAAAAAAATAGAGAGGAACGAAAGGGAAAGAAGAGGAGAGAGAAAAAAAAATCGGTCGAACTCTGAGGAACCCTATGATAGGACTAGAGCTATGCTAGCTCTGATACCAAATGATGTCAGAGTTAACTCAACCAAAACTACGAAAAATGAATTTTATTATGCAAACGAAAGTCAGATACAATCAAGACTCCAACAGTTTACAAAGCAAGACTAGTAATAACGATAAAAGGTAAGGGATATCAATGATAAGGCGGGGGCTAATTGGCAGCTGGTCATGACATCAGATGGAGGTGGTGTCGGGAGGGCTCGAGGGAGCACAATGTCGGATGGGCTTGCAAGAGAGCATTGAAGCGACCAATGGGATGCTAGGAAGACCTGAATGGGCGGCAGGAAGATGACCGCCGAGGTAAGCAGGCAGTTGTAATGAGTCCGACGAAAGTAGTAGGGCCGGTGTGCCTACTTATGGGAACTAGGAGCGTCGGGTGATTGTTGGGAAGAGTCGCGCGAGGCTTTGAACGATGTTAGAGAAGGCAGACGCTAATTGGGAGGGTGCCCGGAGAGAGCAGCATGGTTGGAGACATGCTAATGAGGACAGAAGGTGGTGGGTGGCTACTAGCAAAGAGCCAGATGGGTCGTTGGTAGGAGTTGGTAAGGACGGACGATGATAGGTAGGGAGCTGAAGGGGAGCAGTAGGGTTGGCGATCTGCTGGGGACTCTCTGAGGTGATGGATGACTGTTGGGAAGGTTGAACGGTTTGCTAGAGAAGCAAAAAGGAACATTTGGTGGTTGGTAAGGGATCTAAAGACGCCAGCAACAAGGAGGGAGGGAGTGAAATGGCTAGTGGTTGTTGGACTGCTGGGAGAAGAGGCTGACGACAACGAATATATAGAAAACAAAAGGAAGCCACCACCTTGTATGAGTTACAGTCGAAGCACCAGCTCGTTGTCGGATACTGCTCTCGAGGGAGGGATGACGCTAAAGAGAGAATTCTGAATTCAAGAAAACAATCATCACCCTTGACTTAGACAAACAGACTTATAAATAATAGTGAGTAGCAAGTAGAAATAGGAAATAATTAGAATAGGGAAGAACTTAGAAAGGAAAACATAGAATAAGGAAGAACTCAAAAAAAGAGTGACAATAAAAGGAAGGGGAATAGCAGAGAAACAGGTATGAATCAGATAGGGTTGGTTCACTGGGCCCCCAAGCCCAATTCTGCGTCATAATTTTTGTAAGTTTTATTGCTTGTAGAGAGTTCATTTGAGTGTCTATCTTTGAACAATTGTGGATCTTCATAGTAAAAAATTCTTGGTGATGTGGCTCCGTGACTTTTTTTCTTATTATAGGGTTTTTCCATGTTAAATTTTGATGCATTTTTTTTAGAATTGTTTTGTTGTGCTTCGGCTCAAATATTTGTTATGGATTTCTGGAATCAGTACGATCCTATTTCACGCTGTGGTTTTGATTTCTAATTCATCGCAACCCTACATAAAAAATCCCAAAAAAGTGATATTAGAGTGAAGTGTTTGAATCGAGTGGGAGCATTAACTGTTGAAGCTAGGTACAAAGTAAAGAAGTTTAATGGATTGAACTTCGTGTTCCAAGGGATACAAATGGAGAATTTATTGTATCAAAAAAAATTATATTTGACATTGCAAGGAATCACAAAGAAGCCCAAATCAATGGCTATGAAGGAATGAGAGCTGTTGAATTGAACGACCTTAAAACTGAACAACCGTAGACTTAATCTATTTTTCAATTCCTTATCTGTTGCATTTAATATAGTGAATGAGAAAATCACAGTGGATATCATGGTGACAATAACAAAGATGTATGAAAAAATTTTAGCTCCCAATAAAGTTTTATTGAAGAGGTTATTTAATATGAAGATGATTGAAGACAATTCAGGGGTAGAGCATCTGAACAATTTCAACACAGTAATGAGTTAATTTTGTTATGTGGATCGAATTTTAAGATTGGGTTAGAGCATTGTTAATTTTTTCTTCATTATCGGACAATTGAGATAGTTTGTTCACGGTGATAACACTTCTAGGAATATGAAGTTGAACTTCGAAGACATCGTGGGATTGATGTTGAATAAAAAAGTCTGTAAAAATGCAAGCAATGGTGAATCTTCAGGTTTTGCGTTGAATGTTGAAAATAGAGAAAGAAATCTAGACAAAAATACAAGTAGAGATAGGCTCAAGTTCATAAGAGGAAAGTTTAGGTTGAGTAGAGGAAATGACAGGAGAGAATGTTGAAACTGTTAAAAGAAATGACATTTCAAGAACAGTCAAGCTCCAAGGAAGGCTGATGGTAAACGACAAAGAATCTCTACAAATGTCTATACTAGAAAAATTCAAGGTTAACTCTGGTGTTACCCCTAGTCAGTATTGAATCTTAAATTGTAAATTCATGAGCCTTTTTATGCATGCCCCAACAAAGAGGCACTCAAAAATAACACTGAAACTAATCTAGGGGGCTTTACGTGAGAGACAACACATGTAATATTGTAGGAAATGGTGATATGGATATCAAGTTGTAAATAAAACTATATGGAAGCCCAATGAAATCAAACATATTCCAAATATGAAGAACATTTTGATCTCTGTGAGCCAACTGACAAAGTCAAGATACATGACTCTTTCATAAGTGACCCGTGGAAGGTAATCAGGGGGTAATGGTAACGGCTCATGGCAATATTTAAGACTCTTTAATCGATCAATGAAATGGCGGATTTCACTGATGTGGCTAAAACCAAGATGGTTTCACATCTATGGCACCGGAGGTTTAGTCATATGAGCGAAAAATGTATGAAATGCCTACTTTTAAAGGATAAATTTTGGGATTTGAAATCTGTAGATTTAAATTTATGTGAAGATTATCTATAGGACAAGCAGAATAAAGTTTCTTTCTCTAAATGTGGGTCAATTGTGAAGTCAAAGAAATTAGAGTTAATGCATAATGACATATGGGGTCCTATTTCAATTCAGTTCATTAGAGTTTCTCATTACTTTGTCATATTTATTAACGATCACACTAGAAATGTATGAGTTTGCTTCTTAAAGCAAAAAGTAGGCATATTTGAAGTGTTTAAGAAGTGGAAGATTATAATAGAAAATAAGACAGACTTGAAACTAAAATGTTTCAGATCAAATAATGGGAGTGAATATTGTGTCAAAAGTTCAAGAATTACTGTGCTTCGACGGGGGTTAGACATGAGCTCACTTTTCTAAGAACTCCGCAACATAATGGAGTAGTTGAGCATATGAACGGACCCATCACAGAGCGTACCAAAAATATGAGGTTGCTTGCAAGTCTGTCAAGATAGCTTTGGGCAGAAGTAGTGAACACTGTAATGTATCTAATCAACAGTCAATACCTTTAAAAGAAGTCTTACCTGAATAAGTCTAAACTGATAAGGTAGATCTATCTCACTTGAAAGCATGCGAGTGTTCTGCATATGACCATGTTGATGCAAGGTCCTGAAGTAAATTTGACTTGAAATTCGTCAAGTGTACATGTATTAGTTATGGCTCATATGGATTTAGGTACAAGTTATGGGACTATCATAATCAAAAAGTCATCAAGAGCAGAGATGTTACATTCAATGAGATGAAGATGCACAATGACAAAATTAAAACTCAGGATTACCCATCAGTTACTTCTAAAGAGCTCAAATATATTAAGAAAGAAGGCATTGGTGATCGAGAGAGCCGAGAAAAAAGTGCTCAAACAAATAAAGCATGTAAAATTTCTCAGTCACCTGTTACTGAAGTTAGAAGGTCAAGTAGAGCTATTCAACCGACACAGAGGTATTTTCCTTCTTTGTGCTATTTGTTGCCATGAGGATGCCACTCAGTTGAACTCGCGAGAGTGAGAGTTTGGCATGGATAATGAAATGTAGTCCTTGGAGTCAAATCACACATGTGATTTGGGGTTTTTTACCATATGACAAAAAAACACTAAACAATAAGTTGGTTTACGGGCTAAAAGAGAAGTCAGATAATAACAAAATCTACAAGGTAGAACTTATTATGAAAGGATTTCAACAGAAAGAAGTGGACTACACAGAGATTTTTTCTCCGACGATGAAGATGACAACCGTCAGAGTTGTTTCGAGCTTGATAGTAGAGGAAGATCTACACATAGAACAGATTGAAGTGAAAAAACATCTTTCTTACATGGAGATATGTAGGAATTGTAAATTGAACAACCGCAGGGTTGTAAGGCATCAATGAAAGAAAATCTGTTGGCATGTAGATTGAAGAAGAGCCTATATGGCTTGAAATAGGTCATGAGATAGTGATACAGGAGGTTGGGCAGATTCATGTCTGAAAGTAGGTACATGAAGTGACTGGCATATCTCTCAGTTGCTTCATCAAATGCTTCAGTAATTATTATATTTTCTCTTTTTATATGTGTATGACATGCTGATTGTAAGAACATATATGGAGAAAATCAGACTTAAAATAGTATTTATCAAATTAGTTCAAAATAAAGGATTTAAGTCCAACCAAAAAGATCCTCTCTATAAAAATCCACGGGTACAGGAGTGCAGATATACTGAAATTATCTCAGGCAGAGTATGTTGAGAAGATTCTGTAAATATTCAACATGAGTGTGACAAAATCTGCTTGCACTCCCTTATGTAGTCACTTCAAGCTATTTAAAGTGTTATTGTCTAAGTCTGAAGCAAAACATGCACAGATGAGAATTCTGTATACTTCAATACTTGGGAGTCCGATGTATTCTATGATTTGTATAAGACCAGATATTGCATGTGCAATGGGCGTGATCATAAGGTACATGGACAACCCAGATAGGCATCATTGAGAGGTGGTGTAAAATAAATTCTTAGGTATTTGAGAAGAACTGTCAACATGTCACTTTGAATAGTAAAAGAAGTAAAACAATATATATATATATAGTTTCGGGAACACAATGGTGAGTTGGGTTCAGGCTATAGAAGATTGTTGCACTTTCAACTACGAAGGTCTGATACATTGCTATCACTGGGGCAAGCAAAAAGATAAATTGGTTACGGGCCTTATGGCAAAATTATGCAAAGAGCGAGGAATCAGAAAGCTTCATAGTGACAATATGAGTGTAATTCATCTTGCTAAAAATGCAGTTATTTATGTCATAACAAACACATTCAACTAAGGTATCACTTTATACGCTCTCTTAGAAAATTGTCAATTGTTCTTGAAGAACATACACAGCTCAGAATCCTACAAATATGTTGACGAAGGTGGTAACTATCAATGATTAGAGTTATGCTTAATTTCAGTTGGAGATCAGGAAGGTTGAGACAAGAGGTGAGTCATACTATAGTATATGACTATAAATATGGTACAGATGTTGGTACGGATCTGGAGGACATGCGACAGGTGCTATCAGTCTCCAGGTGGGAGATTATTGTATTTTTGGAGCCTCGAAACACCCAACGGTGGTGGCAGCAAAGGAAGAATTAATCCAGTGCCCCGAGGTACTTTGAAGAGGTGGCATACCTATGCCATACCGACGTAGTTACGCCAGTCAAAAGCAACCAGCCGATGTAACCAAGAGGGGAGATGTGTAACTACGTCGTGGGTCCGCTCCTTCTAGGCCTCCATCCCGAGTGCAAAAAACAATTAAGTTGTGCGACAGCATGACCATGCCAAAGTTTTCTCTCTTGTTCGGTTCTTAAGCTTTAATTCGAGAGACGAATGTGCGGTGTTTCTCAAAAAGATTTTTCTTGAAATGGAGAAGAGTCAAGGAGAAGAATTTTGACGTGTAATTTCTCTTGTGGGATGAAGAGGGGATTTGGAGCAAAGTTCTGTAAGTTTCATTGTTAGTAGAGAGATGATATGATTGTCTCTCTGTACAATTCTAGTTCTTCATAGTGGAATTTCATGGTGGTGACTCCATAGTTTTTTTCTTGTTATTGAATTTTTTCACTTTAAATCTTGGTGTTTTTTTCTAAAATTATTTTATTGTGCTTCCATTCGAACATTTGTTTTGTAGTTCTCGAATCGGTGTGATCCTATTCGACGGCATGATTTTGATTTCTAATTGATCGAAGCCCTAAATGCTCCTAATCCATCCCAACATTCTCTTTCTAATTTTTTTTTAATATATTTTTTTTCAAACTTACAAGCAATACCCTAACAATTAGATATTTCAAAAAGTAAAAAATTTCTTTAGCCAAAAATTTTTCAGCTGCTGCTTTTTCAATAAAAATTTTACTACAAACTTTACAGACGGCNATAATCCATCCCAACATTCTCATCCTAATTTTTTTTTTAATATATTTTTTTTTCAAACTTACAAGCAATACCCTAACAATTAGATATTTCAAAAAGTAATAATTTCTTTAGCCAAAAATTTTTCAGCTGCTGCTTTTTCAATAAAAATTTTACTACAAACTTTACAGACGGCAAAAGCTGCCCCTAATGACCTCTTGATTGCACCTGAAAACACCTGATTAAGATTTATTTCATGTATGTAGTTACATTGCATGTTTAATAAGAACTAAGAATTACCAAATAATAATATCAAATCTAATTATTAATAATCAGAATCTAACAAAAAAACATTTTGAAAGAACAAGAGTGGCCAATGAAAAAAAATGGGAAGCTTTGTAAATAATAAAATAAAATAACTAAATTAGTATGGTTTAAAAAAATATGCATGATTGTCAATTTAAAGACATTAGATGACTTTCTCATAAAATAAATCAAATGCAACATCGATCTGAGAATTGGTGCACTTCAAAATGAGTTTCAGAAGCTCATATGAAACAGGTTTCAGCATGAAAGTTGGAAGTTACAACATTTTAGATTAATTTCACGTCTTAATATTATATCAACCTACAATAGTTCTAACGCTAGATAGAAGAGGCATGATGTACAAGAGGTAGCCGCCCAGCATCACTTTCCAAAACTAATATGGATGGTGTTGAGAATATAATCATGAATGTAAAGATAAAAGATAACCATCCTTCATCTTCCTTCCCTTCATTATCTAGTGAGTCTAGTCCCAAGAGCAGCAGACACGATGTTATGCTTTAACTTTCAATTTCCTCTTTGCATTTTCGTTTTATTATTACGTGCAGCTATATTCTATTTCATTAAAACTACGCATAAACATATTCATAGCATCATTCTCTTTTGGTATCCTCATATAAGATCCTGATTCTTATACAATCTTCCAAAAGAAAATAATTTCATTTCGATTACAAGTTTACCGAAAAAATAGTCAATATCCGTGCTTGATTGCGACATATTCTAGGGATAAATCAACTATAACGCTACTCCTCTGGCCACAACTTTACAAACAACACCATCACTCCAAATCCAAAATACCAAACATGGCTACATCAAGATTAAATGCTCTTTGGTTCACTAATTGACATTAATACTCATCTCTAATTTCTCTTATCTCGCAAGCACATGTCTATTATGAGGTCTGGTGTGTTCTCGTAGCCACTTAAGCCAAGCAATCTTGTGGGCACATTATGAAAAGAAAGAACAAATAAAGCAAGATGCTAAGAAAAACAAATTGTTGATCACGTGCAGTTTGTCAAAACTCACATTAAAGAACTCGCCAACCTCAAAAAATCCATAGACCGTAAAGATCTCAAGTAAATCCATTATTACAAGTTCTGTTTTTCACTAGATGAATCCCACCCTACAACCTCGACCAACTCCAAATCAAACTCACCAGGAAAACTGTCATTCGTTGCCACAAAAATGGTCAATCTTATACCAGATCCAAATGAAACTCATTCAAAAAAGCATCCTCCATCATCATGGAAAACATCATAAAATCTTGCAACAAGCAATACATCTCATAATTTATGTCTATTCACACCATTGTTACGATCAGACTAAGCAATTGTGCCATCCATGCTTCATATAATGGCTCAAACGACATTGTGCTTCACAATGGAACGAGTCGGCCAACACACACACTTGTTCCAAATCTCTCTACACACCCTCAAAATCTTTTCTTTCAAAACGTTTTCTATATGATCCTACCATTGTGTATATGTGTGTGTGTGTGCGCGTGTGCGCGTGTGCGTGTATTTTAGAAAGCCCAAAAAGACTAATATATTAACTAGAAAGAAAGATAAAGATACAATATGTTGAAGGGCCCAAACATGGCACCTTGTCCACACCAAAACCACAAGTGGTTCCAAAACTAGAAAATACAGAAAAGTACAGTAAAAACATAAAGAAAAGGCCTAAAAATGTTGAAATACAAAGTATCAGGTGGCTAGAGAGCAACTCAATTTGGTTTTGTCTCTGCCTCTGGTTCTAGGGAAGGAGCAAGCTGATAAGTTGGTAAGATGATTGTCATTGTCAGTAATAACCAATGTATCATTCAATATGTTCCCTAGCTGGAGTCGGCCTCCATTCTTCTTCTTCCTCCTAGAATAGACCTGTCAATCGTCTTCCGAAGATTGGCTCACATAATCTTGGTCTAAAGTGTGCTGGAGATCTGCAGATTGTTGAACATTAGAAGCAACGACATGTTGTACCGGCTGATCTGCTATTGAATCAAAGGAGCACTTTCGTGTGTCTTGGCATGTAGTATGTTGTTCTTCTTCAGGAACTACGGTGTTGGGAAGAGGTTTGGGTTGCAATTTCTCAACAGGGATAATAGGTGGTTGTTCTTTAGTGATATCCGGCCTTAGATGAGGATGCAAACGATAGCAAATAGTAAAATTATGGTCAAACATACTACAATGAGAACAATAAGAAGGGTGTGGTTCGATTTCAACTTTTTATCAATACCCGTTATGAGTGGTTCCAATTCACACCTTATCCTGAGCGGATTGAGTGATATCCCTCTCAACTAACACAGAAGCCACAAAGGGTCTGGTGACAGCAAGCGTAGGACTATCAACCCTGAGAGGCTTACTGTAAGCAATTGATAAGGAGTAGATAATTTTCAATTTGAACAGATGTAATTTTAACCCCGAAAATTTTATCCAAACTGGAATGATAGGGGACTCCGCCTTTGGGTCGAAACCAACAGTCCACTTCAAAATTTTCATATAACGATTGTCGATATTGATAACTTTCCGAGAAAAGATGCGGGTATAATTAATATCATGAGACAACTGAATCAGTATGTGTCGACCGTCAAGTAAACCAATATTCTAACTGTCCAATAGCTTCATAGCCTCAAACTCTTTCTGAATAATCTTCAATTTTGGGTTACTGTGAAGAAATTTCCCCACTAGAGCAAAACGATAAGAGGACGTGAGGGTATTGGTTTCAACCTCTGTGAAAATAAGAGCAGGCTTCCCATTTTTTTCCCTAATTTTTTTATGAAGATGTGATCGCCACCACCTTCAAGAGCATCGTGAAAAGATTGAGGAACATTGCAAGATTTACCTATACGAAAATCAGTTTCTGATTCTGAAAGAGGAGCACGAGTAGGAATCGAGAGGTCAGCGGTAAGTGTAATAGCATAGAAACAGATAGTCATCTCTGCCGACAAGATTCTGTCGGACAGGAAGCGAGGAGATGTCGTCTGAAAGGAAATGCGAAAAACGCAGGCAGAGCAGCGAGAAACGCGACCAATCGAGCAGAGCAGCAGCTCTATCGCCAGACCGAGACGACGCGAGGAGGAGGCGTCCTGGACATACGACGACGTCGTCTGGAAAGCAATGCGAAAACTCGGTCTGCCTAATCGTCTGGAAGGGCGCGAAGTCGCGAGCTTGCCGCCAGAAACACGCGAACGTGAAGCAAAGCAACAAACGACGATGCGAGCACCGACGTCGACGAAGATGAAGTAGGAGGGAAATAGAAATGCGAGAGAGATCCGTGTAGCAGATGGGAGATCCGAAAGCTAGGGTTCGTCGTGAGGCGAAACCCTAGCGGAGGGGAACGACACCATGCCGGCCTTCTATATATATATGATTTATATATATATATATATATATNGGATCGTACATTGATTCATATTCTTTCTTCTTTTCTTCCTCCAAGGCGATCTCAAACTGCGGTGTTTTTCGATTTCTTCTCATTGTTATCTTTGTCATTTCTTCTTCTTCGGAGCTGTCTTCCAAGTCAATGTTGATGACCGGATCCTTCCGTTCAACAACCTTGTTAACTCTCCCTCGCCCTCGTCCCCGGCCTTGATCTCGGTTGCGAGGGCCGAAAGAGCTTCCACCATCTCGTTGTGCAGCAGCGGCAAGAGATCGTTGAATCGGAACCGGTTGGTCCCTTTCTTGCAATTCTTTTAGATCTTCAATTTTTCTTGGGACGATATCTCTGGAGAAGACTGTCTTCTTCGGGGGTGCATAATAAGCGGCATCTTCATGAATACCTATCTCATGTATTGCGAACGGTTGTATATCTCCCTTGATGCACCGTTCCTGACCTCCTTCATAGTATTTTATGCACTGGTGTAGGGATGATGGGACAATCTTGTATTCGTGGATCCAAGGTCGACCCAGTAGGGCGTTGAATGAAGTCTCTGAATCTATGATGTGAAACTTTGCGGTCGTTACTAGTTCACCAATCCTCAATTACAGTGTTATCGATCCAAGAGCTCTTTCTTCTTTCTGATTGAAGCCTCTTAACATCATTTTGTCCGTTGAAAGCTTGCGAGTGTCAATATCCAAGTAAGCTAAAGTCCGTAGATTCATTATGTTTATTGATGCTCCTGGATCGACTAACACCCTGGAAAGTGTGAATCTGTCAATATTCACGGAAATGTAGAGGGGTCTGTTGTGGTCGGTTGTCCCGAGCAACAAGTCATCATCTGTAAAAGTAACACCCGACTGTTCTTTTAACGAACAAACCTCGTCTACAGAGTTGCTGACCAACTGAGCTAAGCAAATTTCTGGGTCGAGCAAAGCGCTAACCAGAGCTTCTCTCATCTCCTTTGACAGGATCAGAGCATCATAAATGCTTAGTTTGGCTGGCAGCTTTCGCAGATGGGCTAGGACGTTATATTCCACTTTGTTATTTGAGCTTCCAGATTCCTCCCAAACATATGTCTCTTCCGTCGGTGGAGCTGGCCCTTCATGAGCAGGTATTTGTTTCTCTTTCGCAGTTGGACCTGCTATTGGGGGTAACACCTTTCCTTTTCTCAAATATACCTCTGTTATTTCTTCTATCACTTGGGTCGGGCCCAAAGGTTTCTCTTCTAGAATGTTGGTTGGCTCTTCTGGCATTGCTTCTGAATCTGATAGCTCTAACTCAATTGCAACTGGCATTCCTTGGAATTCAAAAACGGGTGCTTCGCTATCTGAGCTGTCGTACTCTGCGTTGTCAATGTCTTCTTTAGCCATTGTTAAAAGGTTCATTAGGATTCAGTATAATTTGAGGATTGTCGAGGGAATCAAAATTCGTATTAGATTGGTTGTTAGTTACGTAATCACCAGAAACTGTAAGAGCGTAGCCAAAATTAAACTTTTTTGCATTAGGTGACCCCGGAGGGACAAAGAAATAATCATACAAAGTGAATGGTTTGAGAGATTTCTCCCCCAAATCCGAAACAACCAATCGTGAAAAAGCAGCCCCTACTCTACTCTTCGCGCTACCAATCTCTATCTTCTTGAAACTTTTCTTCCTTTTATCTTCTAACGGTGACTTCTTCGGTGTGCTTGATGACGCTGGCTTGGTAGTTTGTAGACCCTGAGCGGAGGCTTGTGCTGAGGCTGCTTGAATCTGATCCAAAACTTTTTGAGATGCTCTGGTCCAGACCATGCTTCGTCTAGCTTCTGTTACATAGGGGTCGATCAGAACTATGGGCCCAGCCGAAATCATATTGACCGAACCTTGTTCAGGTTCTTTCAAATATTCCTTCGGAATTGTGATATTCCCGTTCCTGTAGTTCCTCTCGAGCCATCCTTTGAAACTGAAGCAATTTTCTATAGTGTGCCCCAACATCCTGTGGTATGGGCAATATGTGGGGTGATCCGTTTTGCCAACCTCGTCTGGTTTCTTTGGCTCCGGCAAAATAAACTCGGGCTTCTTAATCAAATTTCTGAACATCTTCCCCACTGCATCATCTTTGAAGGAATAAACCCTATTCAATCGGTCAGCCATGGAAGGACCCTGCCCTCTGTCTGTGCGGTAAGTTCCTTGTTGGTACTGTGACTGATGGCGCTGCTGGTTACTCTGTTGAGGTTGTTCTACCTGAATCTGCATTGGCTACTTGCCTTTGTTGACTGCTGCTACTGTCCCAGATCTCTTTTCGAATGTCTTTGTGAGCTTTGGTTTGTCAACTTTTTCCAGGAATCCAAGTTGCTTAGCCTCCTCTTGCAGGCTTGCAGCTTTACTGAGCAGCTTTTCAAATGTTTTGATTGTAAATCCTTTGAGTAGGAAAGCTACTGGACCATGAATGCTCTTAAGTAAGATCTCAATTGCATGCTGCTCCTGCAATTGTGGCTCGCACTTCATACATAGATTCCTCCACCGCAGAATGTATTCCACTAGAGTTTCTGTTGGTTTTTTGTCGCTCCACCACAAAATCACCGATGGTGACATGGTGCTGAGCTCCAACGAACCTCTTGACAAACATGTTCTCCAACTCTGTGAATGTCTTTATTGACCCATTAGGCAGCTCTGAATACCAATCAAAAGCAACTTCAGAGAGACTGCTCACAAACTGACGGAATAAAAGTGCTTCGCTACCCCCCGCGTTGCAGCAACTTGCTCGGAAGTGTGCAACATGCTGACGAGGGTTTCCTGTTCCATCAAATGTTTTGAATGTAGGTGGTACGAAGCCTTTTGGGTACGACACTGCATCGAACTCCTCTGGATACTGTCTCCCCTTTGGAATCAAGGCTCCCCCTTTGGATTGAGCTAAAGCCTCCCTTACTTGTTGTTCAACCATCTGTTTGATGTCTTTTTCCGGTATTGTGTTCTGGGTTGGTTCCCTATTTTCATCTCCAATATGAATGATTTCTGGCTGGTTTGCTTCTGGAAAAG
>JXCR01052914.1:330837-374218 GCA_002079205.1 Phalaenopsis hybrid cultivar
TGGATAATGTGTTCATCTCTTTGTCGGATGTCTCTCCGTAGCTCGTCAACGACGTTCTCCTCGGAGGGCGAAGGAGCATCGCGCGATGACGCAGAGGCTCTAGTCTCAACCACTAAGATTTCTGCGAAATCTTCATCCATATGATCCGACAAATCACATTCTTCATTACTGATGTTCTCTTGTTCTTTTGACAGTTCAGAGATATCAGCCCTGGCTTCTCCAATGTGTTTTCAATCGATTTCCCTTTAATGATCTTGAGATCGACTGGGGACTTTTATTGTACACCTTCTATTAACACTGACTTTGTCACGGCCGGAACACTAGAAGCTGGGGCATCGGACTTTGAATCCTTTGTGGAGAGATATCTTTTTGATCCATGTTGTGGCACCAATCCAACGACATTAGGTTTCTGCAACTTCTCCTTCGGAACCAAAGTCCGGAGACTAGGTGTCTCGTTGGTGGCCTCGGCTCTGCAAGATAAGTTGCGATCCCTAGCGTGCGGTTCGAATGCTGTAACAAATGATCTTTTGTCATTGTTTATCTTTTGAGGTTTTCCTTTCGTGGCAGCGAGCGGTGTCCTTGGACCCAAGCGAGATTGGATTGGTCAGTGTTCTATGGGCTTTCGTGAGGCGGTAGCAGTAACAACCTGGGTAGCAGCGGTATCAAAACGTTCTCCCAAGCGAAGCTTAACGGGAATACGAGGTCGTTGTGTTACTGTCTCATTGCTATCTTTTCTTAGAATCTCTGCTCGGACTCGAGGCGATATAGCACACCCCATCCTTCTTATTATTTCGGCAACGAAGCAACGCTCTCTTCGGGCTATTCTTTCAAAAACTAAGCGAGTTTATGCAAAAGGTTCATGTCTCTTTCTCTTCTCGCTCTTGCGGCGAGGCGATGACGGCTTTGCAGCGGCGATCTTATGAGCACTCTCCTCCTCAAGAGCGGCAGCTAATGGGTGAAACCTGCTTCCTCCAAGAAGAGGTGCGGTCTCAGGCAATCCAACTTCCTCCTGCTGAGGAATTTCTTTAGACTGAACAGTTTTCAAAGCTTCTGCCCTTTTAGCCTTCAGAATCTTACGGTTGCGGTTCCTCCGTTGAGTCCTGGTAAGGCGACCGGACTTCGAACTAGAACCAGTTTCAAACACCGACGGCGGTGGGCCAATGGCAAGAACTGAATTTTCTTCGTACAAAATTTCTTTTCCTTTAGGCATTGGTGGGGAAGTTGGTGCAGCCACAGTGATCCCAGTGGGAGTGAGAGTGAAAGTTTTTGTAGAAACGGGAGCAGCTCTGGTAGTAACAGGGGCAGCTGACTTAATAGGAGCAGAAGTGACTTTTGCCCTTTTGAGGGAAGGGAAGTCTTGGCCACAATTCAAGTTGAATTTAGTGGACGGCTCTTGGACATCCGGGGCAACGATTTTCATTATTACGAACGGGGCCTTGCCGAGTACTACTTCAAATTCATCGAATCCAGACCCAAACTTAATCTTGGATCCCACCTGGCGGGCATCCCTGCTGGTAGGCAAGTTGCATGAGAAGGTTAACGTTGGGGACGACATCATTCCTAGCAGTTGAAAAATTGTTGAATGTCAGAGTACTGTGCTCCTTTTCCGGGTAAAATAACTTGCTAAAAGTACAAAAGTTGACAAAATTGTCATGAACTGGGTGTTTCTTTCGAAACTTATCCAAGTGATTTTGACTTGAATTTATTTTTATTTTTTTTGTCATGTTGTGTCTTTTGTTCAAAATTGTTTGATTCTTTAACTGTGAATGTTTGCCTTGGGCATTAGGTTGTGAAGCTTTAATATTATTGAGGAAAGCTTCCATAAAATTTGAGGTGACTTGTGAAAAGAACAAGCTGAACTCGGAAGAGAGAAGTGAAGCGATCATGAGGTACAGGACCCGGTCAAGAATTGGAAAGGACCCATTCCACATCAGACTCACTTCGACCCTAACCTACCACACTTATTGGGGGTCCATCCCAGTAAACCCTAGGGATTCCTGGACCCCTCTGCTTAAGGATGGTTAAGCAGATGGTCCTGAAATCCCATACTGGCTCAAGAAAGAAATGAGCACATCATGTCAACGGAAGAACAACAGTTTGGCCCACGAGGGACATGGACACACTGTCGATGTATGAAGACAAAACCTCTTGATCAAAATGGAGAGAGGTACTAGTCCCCAGCGGAGTCGTCAGAAATTGTCGGTCAACTTTTTTTCGATTGATTAATTATGAAAATATGGTATTTGAAAATAATTTTTGAAATTTAATTTAATATAATAGACATATATTTTGGGTTTTGAAAGTAGTATGTTTTAATCTTTGAAAAAATGAGACCAAGTGGACTTATTCTTCCAATAGTTTGCATAATCGTGTCTGATACCGCGAATACTATACCCTCCCGAAAGATAAGTGTAGACCTCGACGATAGACCCAATCATGCAAACTAAGAGATTTGCGACATCCCCTACCTTCTTTCCCTGGACTCCTAAAAATAAGTGTTCCACATTGAGCCATTCCCACTTGGTTTTCCTCATCCTACCTTGAAAACCTGAACCTTGAATTCTTGAAGACTAGAATATCATTATCAAGAGTTTTCTCAAGTGACTCCCGTCATTTGGGATGTAATTAACTATAGGGGTTTGCCTCTATTCATTATCGAGAGTTTTCTCAAATGACTCCCGTCATTTGGGATGTAATTAACTATAGGGGGTAACTCCCGTCATTTGAGATGTAATTAACTATAGGGGCTTGCCTCTATAGGGAACTTGGAACCCGATCCCCGTCACTTGGGATGTAATTAACTATAGGGGCTTGCCTTTATAGGGAACTTGGAACCCAGGTTCACTTGAGATGTAATTAACTATAGGGGCTTGCCTCTATAGGGAACTTGAAACCCAGGTAAAATAAACCCTATTTAATCTTTGATTAGATATGGAAACTTGTCGGTCATATATAAAAGGTTCGCAGACTAAACCGATGTCACAAATCTCTTAGTTTGCAGGATTGGGTCTATCGTCGAGGTCTACACTTATCTTTCGGGAGGGTGTAGTATTCGCGGTATCAGACACGATTATGCAAACTATTGGACGAATGAGATCCACTTGGTCTCATTTTTTCAAAAATTAAAACATACTACTTTCAAAACCCAAAATATATGTCTATTATATTAAATTAAATTTCAAAAATTATTTTCAAATACCATATTTTCATAATTAATCAATCGAAAAAAAGTTGACCAACACACACATGTGATTTGGGGTTTTTTACCATATGACAAAAAAACACTAAACAATAAGTTGGTATACGGGCTAAAAGAGAAGTCAGATGATAAGAAAATCTGCAAGGTAAAACTTATTATGAAAGGATTTCAACAGAAAGAAGTGGACTACAAAGAGATTTTTTCTCCGACGATGAAGATGACAACCGTCAGAGTTGTGTCTAGCTTGATAGTAGAGGAAGATCTACACATAGAACAGATTGAAGTGAAAAAAACATCTTTCTTATATGGAGATATGTTGGAATTGTAAATTGTACAACCGCAGGGTTGCAAGGCATCAAGGAAAGAAAATTTGTTGGCATGTAGATTGAAGAAGAGCCTATATGGCTTGAATTAGGTCCTGAGATAGTGATACAGGAGGTTGGACAGATTCATGTCAGAAAGTAGGTACATGAAGTGACTGGCATATCTCTCTGTTGCTTCATCAAATGCTTCAGTAATTGTTATATTTTCTCTTTTTATGTGTGGATGGCATGTTGATTGTAAGAACATATATGGAGAAAATCAGACTTAAAATAGCATTTATCAAATTAGTTCAAAATAAAGGATTTAAGTCCAACCAAAAAAATCCTCGCTATAAAAATCCACAAGTACAGGAGTGCAGATATACTGAAGTTATCTCAGGCAGAATATGTTGAGAAGATTCTATAAATATTCAACATGAGTGTGGCAAAATCTGCTTGCACTCCCTTATGTAGTCACTTCAAGCTATTTAAAGAGTTACTGTCTAAGTCTGAAGCAAAACATGCACATATGAGAATTCTGTATACTTCAATACTTGGGAGTCCGATGTAATCTATGATTTGTATGAGACCAGATATTGCATGTGAAATGGGGGTGATCAGAAGGTACATGGACAACCCAGATAGGCATCATTGAGAGACGGTAAAATAAATTCTTAGGTATTTGAGAAGAACTGTCAACATGTCACTTTGAATAGTAAAAGAAGTAAAACAATATATATATATATATATATAGTTTCGGGAACATAATGGTGAGTTGGGTTCAGGCTATAGAAGATTGTTGCACTTTCAACTACGAAGGTCTGATACATTGCTATCACTGGGGCAAGCAAAAAGATAAATTGGTTACGGGCCTTATGACAGAATTGCGCAAAGAGCGAGGAATAAGAAAGCTTCATAGTGACAATATGAGTGCAATTCATCTTGCTAAAAATGCAGTTATTTATGTCATAACAAACACATTCAACTAAGTATCACTTTATACGCTCTCTTAGAAAATTGTCAATTGTTCTTGAGGAACATACACAGCTCATAATCCTACAAATATGTTGAAGAAGGTGGTAACTATCAAGGAATTAGAGTTATGCTTAATTTCAGTTGGAGATCAGGAAGGTTGAGACAGGATGTGATTCACACTATAGTATATGACTATAAATATGGTACAGATGTTGGTACAGATCTGGAGGACATGCGACAGGTGCTATCAGTATCCAGGTGGGAGATTATTGTATTTTTGGAGCCTCGAAACACCCAACGGTGGTGGCAGCAAAGGAAGAATTAATCCAGCGCCCTGGGGTACTTTGGAGAGGTGGCATACCTGTGCCATACCGACGTAGTTACGCCAGTCAAAAGCAACCAGTCGATGTAACCAAGAGGGGAGATGTGTAACTACGTCGTGGGTCCGCTCCTTCTAGGCCTCCATCCCGAGTGCAAAAAACAATTAAGTTGTGCGACAACATGACCATGCCAAAGTTTTCTCTCTTGTTCGGTTCTTAAGCTTCAATTCGAGAGACGAATGTGCGGTATTTCTCAAAAAGATTTTTCTTGAAATGGAGAAGAGTCAAGGAGAAGAATTTTGACGTGTAATTTCTCTTGTGNGATCATTTTGCACTTTGCACGAACATTACCTAGTCCACTTTGATAGTGAATCATCTATGTTAGATGTGAAACCCGATGTCGGTCACAATGTCTTAATGAGTATTGCTTGCGAGCATATCTCAGCGAGCAATATAAAATATCGCATTGTGATTAACACGTGTACGACTGTGCTAAGGTTCCAAGAGGTCTAAAATGTGTCATTTATGCTTATTTTAACCTAAAACCTATTTTAAATCATTCACACAATCGTTGAATACAGATGTTATGTTATCTCAGTTTATCACTCATACAAATTAGTCATTTTTTCACATAAATTAGGGCAAAATAAATATTTTCCTTCACTAACACTAAACAACACAGCTCAAATTTATAAAGATAAGCACCTACAATTCGAGTGATAAACTATCTCTTCCAAGCCCTAAACCTAATACTCAAGACCCTAATCTCATGCATAACCAAAGCTTAAGCATAATAAACCCTATTTATACCCCACAATAATAAATAATTAAAAGAACAATTTGCCCTAAGACGCTCCCTTAATAATACTCCCCTCCCAAAAAGACACATTGTCCTTGGAGTGGAACAAAAGAAAATTGTTGTTGGATCAAATCATTTGGCTCCCATGTGGCATCCACATCTGGTAATCATTTCCATTTAATCAGAAATTCATGGTGACCCTCATGAGTTCAAAATGCAGTATTGTGCACAACTTTCAGCCGCATCTGAACATGTTGGTACCCTGACTTAAAGTCAATCTTGGATGATATTGCAACACTGCACAACTCGCCCAGTAACTCATCGACCACTACAATGGGAAATTTATCAGGCACTGTTTTTGTATTCACTGTCTGATGATCCAGACGAAAACACCAGCTTTCATCCTTCTTCTTTAATAACAAGATTGAGCTAGAGGAGCTCACACTAAACTGTATGATCCAAACCTCCAACATCTCAAGAGTCCATTTCTCAACCTCGACCTTCGATACTGACGATAGTGATATAGGCACACACTGATAGAAGAAACCCCTAATCTCGGAAGTATTGCATGCTTAAGTCTACTCTCCATTCCTTCGCACGATCCCACGACTCTAGATATGCCTAAGGTAACGACACTACCTTGATGCCGCGCAAATCCTCCAGATTAATGTCACTTGAGTTCGCTCCTGATTCCTGCTCTCGGTCCCACGAATCTAGATCCACCTAAAGACACTGCCCTAATGTAGCGCAAATCCTTCTGACTGTTGCAACTCGCATCTGTTCACCATGTCGTCGCTCGATCCCACAATAGGTGGTGGTGAATTTGCGTGAAACTCTGTGATCTTCATCATTTCTTCCAAGGTCGTGAAGTACCCCTCGAACCACCCCTTCATTGTCAAGAAACGCTCATCCATTTTAGAACTGATTTGGCTCTCCTGATCCTTTAATTTCTCCTTCAAAACATCTATCTTTTGGTCGACATTACTCTTCGTATGGTTTCAAAACTCCTGTAATCTTGTCTTTCCCGTTGTCTCAAATCGCAATTGTATCATACGATCGGTGGCTTCCCGGCTATTTCAAATCACGACCTGATCATCGTGATTCTGTCGTGGCCCCTGCATTGTGTCACGATGCTTCCCAACTAGATCTTGTCACGTCATTGAACCCTGTACTGCGCAGCAATCTCATCGCCGCTTCCCCATGAGATCTTATCGCAAATGTATCGAACAAATGCAACACCTGTATTCGCAATCCCATCAATGTTTGTGTCCAAATCAATCAAATCGAGCGCTCCATACACTGAGATACATTTTCACAACTGCGACTTGAAACCCTATTGGCTTCCCAGGCGTAATTTGATCCCTCCGTTGACATCCCAAGTGTGATCCTTTCTTTGCTTCTGTCAAAGAGCAACAATATTTGAAACCTTTTGCGCTGCAATCCTACTATACATATTAGAGCAAAACGAATTCACGCCCTGCAATTGGCGATTCTTCGAAGAATTTAATGTTCTAATACCAATTTGATACAAATAGGAGCTAATTTTTTCACAGAAATCAGGACAAAATAAATATTTTTCTTTGCTAAAATAAAATAACACAACTCAAATGCATAAAGATAAGCACCTACAATTCGAAAGGTAGACGATCTCTCTCAACATCTACAATTTGAGAGGCAGACAATCTCTCTCAAACCATAAACCTAAGACTCAAGACCACAATATCATGCATAACCTAAACAAAAGCATAATAAGCCTTATTTATACCCCACAAAAATAAAAAAGACTAAATTACCCTAAGGTGCCAGCGTAACAATCGCTTTCCAAAACATATGTAACTCTACTCTCTAAAAAGAAAATCACAAATATAAACTATTTTTGTTAGATTTAAGTCCCTTGTTGTCGATCAAGCATCATCTTATTTCACAGCTATTAGCCCTGAACCCTGAAACCTAAACCCTAAACCCTATAATGTGGGAATATCAAGTCCCCTCTACTTTCTTAGTTATCAACAACATATCTCATCACACAATTCCACACATACCAAAACAGAATGAAAACTTTGAGGATCATCATCATCGTCATATAGTCATAAATCCATGCTTCTATCTTATTAAACTAATGCATTCAACATTGTTGTTAATGCTTGTCAACCATCTACCCCGCCCACACTTTTTCTCCTGCCCTAGTACACCAAACTCTTCGGCTTTTTCTCCAACACTTGTACACCAAACTCTTTGGTACACCACCAAACTTCAATGTTTCAGCTAACTCTATTACCCATGGTTTAGGCCATACTCCTCCCATAAGCTTGAGCCTCATTTTCTAGGTTACTTCACAATGCAAAGCGCAAGTCTATTTCTTGTACCCATCTCCACATGTGTCAACACATCATGCAACACCAAATTTATAAAATTCATTTTTTTTGTTATCACCCTTCAACCTTGCATAAATAGCCCCTCCACTGATACATCACTCTATCTTTTTTTCTCTCTATCTAATCACATGCACATCGTCATTAGCACACCAAATATGCTCCTTCACAGAGCACCTATGAACATCCCTTATCACAATAGTACCAATCCTCTTCTATCCTTCTTCCTATATTTACCACCAATATAGGAGCCAGTAGTGATTCACCTTCTCCACTGCACATACGCAACGCACCTACAAAAAATAAACCTCCCCAACTTCACATTCATTGTCTCTCCTCCATGAGTTAGTACGAACACAAACAATATCCACAATCCAATCACCAAAATAAACATAACTTACCAACTCCATTGACCTTGCACCTACCTTAACAACTTGGAACATCAAATATTCAAAGTGTCAGGTCATTTTAAGTTAGTGTGATGCTCTAGTAAAAATGTAACATACTCCATCATTCCTCCAATCTATCACAAAATATTATTGGTTGCAAATGGATTTTTCACACAAAGTATTCTCTTACACACCGATTAGCAAGTATAAAGATCAACAAATCATTGAAGGATTTTATATGCACCTTGGAGTTGACTTCCATAGCACTTTCAATCTAATAGTCAAGCACACTATTATTCCCCTAGTCCTTAGCCTTGATTGTGATCAAGACTAGACACTATATAGAGTTGATGTAATAATATATTTCTCTAATGTACCCATTCTACATAAGCGTTAATGATACAATCACAAGGCTTCATCAATCATGATTAATCTCATAATAATGAAAATGTTGGGAGACAATTTATGATCTTAAACAAACTTTGAGACTCTATGATCATGAGTTTTATCAATTTTTGCTTACCTCTAACTTCACTACAATACTTCATTGATCATGATTAACCTCATCGTATATAAAAACCTTGTATAGCAAATTACAGTCCTCCTAGAACTTGGTATCATGAGTTGCATTAGTTTTTGCTCACCCCTAGCTTCACCAAATCTCAAGAAAACATGGCTTTGTTCACGTTTAATAGTGGCAATCCAAAATCCATCTTTGATCTACATTGATGATATCCTCATGGGAAAATAATGAAAGGACAGTAAGAAAGTTCATTCAAATCCCTAATCATAGATTCTCACACAGGGATCTCAGACCTTAGGCTTACTTTTTCGGAGTGAAAGGCAGTCTTCAGTCTCAAGGCTTATTTATGTCTCAATGATAATAGGCAAAGCAACCACTTACAAGAATATGTATCATAAATGCAAAGCTGGTAGAAACACATACACTTCATTAAACATAACCTCCCACTTCACTTTAGAATCATGCTCTATTATGCCTCTCTAAGTATCGCACCATTGTTGTCAGCCTCCTACACCTTTCACTTATACATCCTGAGGTTACCTGTACAGTTAAGTAGTCTCAGTCCATGCACTAACTTACTAGTGCCCAATAGACTATTCCTAAAAGACTACCATGATATCTTTGTGGAACCCAAGATCATGATTTTGTCCACAAAATCTAATAGCGCCGAAAGCTATCACTCAAGATGAACATAGCCTTCCCATGAAACAATTTCAAAATTCGTCTTTTTACACCCCCATCCATGTTCCCCTAAACCCCAAGCAAGTATTAACCGTTGAGATATTTCCACGGAAAAATTACAATAACAGAACACTAACCAACCAGATCTTATAGAAGAAAGCGATNACTCGTCGTTTGAGAACAGCTCGTGTTCGGCTCATTCGTTAAGAAACGAACATGAACAGTGACTTCAAGAATAATTTCGAACACGAGCTTATTTCAAACAAATTAAATTCCAAACGAACCGAACACGAACACAAGCTCTGTTCGTTCGTGTTTAGTTCGTTTACACCCCTACATATCACTTGAATCTTTAACATCTCATAAAAAAAGATTACCACCATTACATTTTTAAAAATGAAATGCACCATTCCAAGCATATATTTATGACTCCAAAGCATCATATCACTCAAATAAATTTGCACATCCAACCTCTAACTTATATATTTTACATTTATACATCTAAAATATTTCATATCACATCACAAAATATCATCATTTTAATTTTTAAAAGGTGAAATATATCTAAAAATTAAGGTTTAGGCGTTTGATATGTGAAGACATGAGAATTGAATGGTATATATGTAAATCTTCAATATAATTAATATTTGTACGTAACTGTAAATCAGCGTTCATGTGTTAGAAGTTCCCACTCAACAGGCCTTATGGCTTCAGCCCAATTGTCCGGAAGACATGATTTTTAGTCGGAGTGACCTGTTAGAGTGACCCGCTAACCTCACTCGTCGATTTGTCAGCTGACCTGCTGAACTATCTTGGCGAACAAGCTCCTCGAACTGGTCTAAAATTTCCATTTGGTGAACTGAACAATCAAACTCATTGGTCTAGCTTGATTTTTGGGTAATTAGGGTGGCTATGCGGCCTCAAAAGTTAAGAGTAACATCAATAATTGACATAGATCACATCATCGTTATAAATTGTTTGACACGCATTGTGGTCTATTCATCATATCACTATAAATAGATTTTGTATGACACGACTTTTATGTTAATATTTTATTATACAGATATTAAAAGGGAAGAGAGTTTGGAGAGAGACGACTCTCTCTGTGCCTTTTCGGGGGACCTTACGACATGACTCGCAAGGATCCATTCGTCTCATTTTGTCATTAGATTATCTCCTCCGCTCGAATTGGAAAATAGAACTCATATAGTTTAGGCCTGTCGTGTGCACCTGATGTCCTAAAAAGATTCAACAATAACTAATTAATAATTAAGTAATAACTTATTAATTATACTCGATTAAAATAATATTTTATGCTACCAATAAATACATTATAAGAAGTTATAGAAGCTCGTTTAGGTCATATAAGCAGGCTGAATAGCTGAATAAAGTAACAGATAAAATAAAATAAAATTGGAATAAGTGGAGGAAGAGATGAGAGGGTTTATGATGGTAGATTTCTGATGAAAACTAAGGGCTGCAATTCAATGTAATGCATATCGAGTAAAATTATAGAAGTAAAAAGTAGAATCTATTTGGGACGGCGGTGCGGTATCACATGTAGTTCTATCTGTTTAGGTAAACTATATTTTGACATTTTTTTTCAAAAAGCTACCGTTGAAATCTGCATCATGACTAGGTGCGATGACAACTTTCTAGATGTGGTCGAAGTTTTTCAAATAAAAAAATAAATAATAATCACCGCAATTATTTAAACATCAAATTATTCTTCAGCAACTTCACAATTACTTTTAAATAAATGTAACGGCCCAAACAGACTCTAAGAGAGGAAATGATCGTAACTTTTTACTTATGGAAAGAATTGGGAGGGAGAGAGAGCATGAATGGAGTAATGGAAAGTACCAGCAATTATAGCAGCTCTTTTCCTTCTCTCCCTCTCCCTCTCCCTCTTTCTCTCTCCCCTAAAAAATTAACAATGGCCTATGATAAGGCTGCTCATGGAGTGGTCAGATGAAGAGTAAATATTACCTCCGGGCCAATACTATAATCTATAAAATAAGTGACAATTCACATATTGAGAGAAATATATATATATAGAGAGAGAGAGAGAGAGAGAGAGAGAGAGAGAGAGAGAGAGAGAGNACAAGCTATTCATGAACAACGAGCCAAATTGACAGCCCTAATCATATCATAGAGCAAACTTATATGAAGTACACAACTCTTAATCTTTGACTTTTGAATGAACTAAAATTTGTCTTAAGCTTAAATCAAAATGCTAATAATTGAGTTAAGGCTAACTCATTTAAGTTCAATTCTAATTATATAGAATTAACAAATAAATAAATAATTAGTGCAATTAGACTTGACAATAATAATATGATGTTAAATTAGATACTGTAAAACTTCAAAATCTAATAAAAATTTCTGATAAATTAGGGGCATAAACTCTCACATAAATATATAGTGCTAAAATAGTCAATAGTTTAACGTGAGAGTTGAATCTGGTTCTATTTGAAAAGAGACTTTTACATACAATTCTAACTATACCTTTTGCATTAATACCATCCAAATCTATCATAACACCAACAAATACCAGCGTTTTAACTTGAAAAAAATCAAAAGTTTCTTCATTGTAACACAACTATACCAAAAACAGTGTACAAATGAGACAGAAGTGAACACCACTACACATATACAAGCACCTCATAAGCCACTGCAGTTCTTAAAAATAAGCAGAAACCTCCATTACAATAAAATTTACAGTGGAATCAAGACTGCAAAGCTTTAGATTTCCTCTAGCAATTCTGCAAAAGATCCAATTCACCAGCTAAAATTAGTAAAAAGTCTCTAACTTCTAGATATAAACTTGAACTAATAGAACAGGTGATGATGGTTCTTCTAGTAAATCTGCATCAATGGTTAAGGCATGCCCCAACTCCAACCTATCTCGCCCGTCATTGCGGATTCAATCTTCTACTTCAATAAACCGGCCGCAGACCCACTTTCTCGTCTTCGCCGAGACTATTTTGGAATCGTTTCGCTTTCTCGAATCTACTGTTTCTGCTCTATCTGACTCAACTCTCTTCAGATGATGAGAAGGTAGCAGTTGGTCCTGAGATGCTATGAAGCCTTCCTCGGCGTCTATTCCACACCTCATTTCATGTTGGTTAATTTCATCGCCATTCTCAACGGAAGACTGATTAGGGAATCCGTTCACAAGTTTTTCATTTAGCACTGATTGGTTTAGCGTAGCAGTCGTATTGGTCTGCAGGTGCTTTTCCAATCCATCCGAATTACTGTTGAAGTACGAGTCGACTTCGCTTTCGTATGACATAAATGGTTCCCTCTCAATGGTTTGAAGTGATAAATTTGCCTCAGCAATCAGCTTTCTGGTTTCCAGAAGTGAAGCTTTTGCCAGAGGGCTGTTCAGGGCAGCTGCCTCGAGAGCTTCTGCAGCTCTCTCAGCCTCAGCAATTAGTAGCCTGAACAAGCAAAATGGAAACTAAGCTTATGAAAGTAAAATTAGCATTGCAGCAAAATCATTAGATATGGGAGCCAAAAATTGACCTAACAAGCTAAGTCGACTCAAACTTGAGTCGAAATTCGGGGTTGGTTCAAGTTAGAAATCCTAACCCGTTTTATTTATTTGGATGGGTTTGGTTTGACCTGTCAATCCGAAACTGACCTCTCAACCCAAAATTGACTCGAAATTTACCTACGAACCAGAAAGTGACTCAATATTGGCTCAAAATCAACCCTAATTTGACCGGAATAGCTGTCATATATTATGTTCAATGGGTTATATGAGCGGATTCGAGTCAACAAGTTGAAGGCGGGTCGAGTTCAAGTTGGATATTCGGACACGTTTAACATTCAGGTCGGGTTAGGTCAGGTAAAGATATGTTGGGGTCGGGTCATACCCATACCGGACACGCAAACCCAACTTAACACTCCTAAAACATATATAGGAAGAAAATAAATCATTCATATGAAAAATCATGTGTTAATGCCTGATCAGATAAGAAGTAGAACATATTTAGGCTTGAACAGATAACAAGAAAAACATACTTGGCCCTCCTGGTGGCTTCTCTTTTCTTGGATTCCATTTCTGCTCTATCTGCTTTAATTTTCTTGAGCAAATCTAACTTGACACTGGACATTGGATCCTTGTAGGAAGGAGCAGAGTTTCTTCTTTTCTTATATGTTTCTTGCTTGATGTTCTTCAGTTCAAAGTTCAATTGAGCAGTCTGTTCAAATTTTTTACTGACAGCACCTTTTTCAGAAGTTTCTCCGGTAGGTTTTCGCCTTTGCTTTTTATTTGATCCAATCACTGTGCCATGATACTTCGCCAATGCAGCATGAACTCGATCACGATATTCCTAAGAGATCGAGAAAAGGTTAAAGAATTTTATAAGAATTTTGATAATTTGTGAGGGGAAAGGTGCAAAAAAAGCAGTTCCATGGTTTGTTTTTTACAGGATCAGCCCATTTGGCAGAGATGGACTCTGAAATCTTTCGCCGCTGCTCGAGAGATTTTGGTGTCCTCTTGCTGCCCTTTGGCCTCGGCATTGATTTCCTCTTCTCAATGCTTTCCAACCACTCCTGCTTCAGTTGTTCATCTATAACCTTATAGGAATCCCATTGCAGCTCAACCTCACCAGCAGAACCTTTCCTTGCTGCTTCTGCAATCATGTTTTGCCATTCAAATATGCATTTTTGTTGAACAGTTAAAATTCTGCGTCGTCTTCGCCAACCCTGCCTCACACCTACTGCAATTTTCTTCTTTGTGTCATCACTACATGGCGAGAAAAAAATATATAAAATCGAAATGTATAATCACATAAGAATGATGAATTTAAACTATAGAAAAGCTACAATAAAGTTTCATTTTCATGATTCAATTAACCGGAAAGATGACAAAACTTTAAAACACCACCTCAAACATTTCTTCATTTTGCACATCATGTTTTAAAGGATAGAGTGATACCAGAGTTTAACCCAAATAGCGACAAGAAAATCAATTATTATTGCTGAATTCAAGATAGAGAAATACAAACTCATGAACGAAAATAGAAATACCAATAGACACAGCACAAACTCAACTATGATTGTATCCCAAAGGCGTGGTGCTTGGTTATATGCGATGGAAGCGTAATGAGTGGCAGCAGGCTGGAGGAGAGGGGGAGGGGGTGCTGGCTGCTGACCGGCTGCAGGAAAACAGCAGGAAGTGAAGTGACGGAGGTAGCTGCAGCCAGGCAGGATGGTTGGGGCAGCTGGGAACAGCCGTGGACACAATGCGGTGGTGGCACTGACGTGAGAGAGATGTACAGCAGGAAATGGCTGACTAAAACAGCAGATGTGGGCTGTTTGGGATTGGCAACGGCAAGGTTGGAGGATGGACAGTAAGTTGGTAGCAGCAAAGGCAGGTAAGGGTGGCAGGAATGGTTGGAGAACAGCGAGGAGTCAGCAGCAGAAGGTAGGAAGGGGCAGTAGGGAGATTTGGTGGCTGCAGGAACACCACAGACGCTTTTCTTCTGGGGCAGCCGCAGCAAAGAAGGTGACGAGAGCGGCAGAGGGAAGGCTGTCCCGACCATAACATACAATCAGAAAACTAAAACTTACGGTAAATGAAACACATATATAAGCCCTAGATAAATAAGATCGAATCCCTCTATTAAAAGGAAACGTCAAACCACAGTGGAATGGCCAATCTAGATCGGTTCGGTCCAGACGAAGGAAGCATTGGATATTTCCCGCAGCACCCTTTTACTCCTGCGTCAGTCTCTCGGTTGGAGGGGCTTCTACTTCATTCATCAAAGCTTTTGTCAGCATCTTGAAAGTAACGGAGGTGTTGTGACTCCCTGGGAGTTGAATGATCTTCGACTACTTCCTGAGAAGCATCAGGATCCCAATATCGACTGCATTGTTCCCTAAAATACCTAAAAAGTTTTCCCCACTTACAAACAGTTATTCATGTTGGTCCAACTATAAGAGGACGCGCTGTTGAACTGAACCATAACTTTGTGCTAAGTGTACCATGCAAAATCTTCCAAATCTAGTCCTAGGTTGACTTAGTTCTACCAAATGTGAGAACAGACAAAACTTACTTTAACGGTGGTGGCCATGGTAGCGACCATGGTGTTAAGGTATCGATCATGATGCCCTGACATGGTCTCTGTAGTGACGGGCTTGTATATGGAATCGACGCCTCTGTCATACTTTCTTCTATCATCACCAATATAAATCCTACTGACACTACTTTGCTGATAAGAAAACCTATAATCTAGGACTCCGCAAAAAGTAGGACTATGTGGTTGCCATCCTTGGTGAAGGAGTAGGTATTTCCGAACCCGTCATGCTAAGTCCGGTGATCAAACTATCACATTCTTGCCAACAAAAAGTGGCGGGCATCCATGAGCACCATGTCGCACTAAATTTAATCATGAAGCTAATTCTCAATCAAAAACTCCATGAGACACATGCCAATGTTCACTATGTTCTTTTCCCTCAACCATATCAAGGAGGATAACTGAGAGCGTCTCTGAGTCATGAGGCTCAACTTGTCCACCATCTGTGCAGATGTCACATTCTTGCTGCTCCCTCCATCGATGATGAGACCCCATCTCTTTCCCTTCACAGTGCAACAAAAGTAGAATATGTTATGACAAAGTCAATGCTAATCCCTCGTAGCCTCAATTCGTGGAACACATCGAACTACAAGCATCTCACCCTCATCTGGTGGAATATGATACTCCTCACTCTTTCTTCATCTGTTTATTCATCGCTAACTTCCTCTACTGAACTATACTCGGAAAATGACACAACTCGATTTGTCGTGCAACTGGAGGTTATGTGCCCATATCCATGAGATCTGAAGCATTTCCTGACTAGGATTGTAGCGAGCATGCAACTCTTATCAGACTTCTCCCTCTGAGTAACTCTATCATTTTCCTGACCAGTTTTCTCAGATCCCTGAGGTGTGTTGTTGATGTCTCCAACTACGGGTGGTTATCTGAATGGCGATGGGTGTGTGCTCTGTTTCTACGATCTCTCCACCATCACTCCCAAGTTCTGAACTTCAAACAAAGGCATATAAGGTTGTAGCTGGACCACGTTACCAATAGAGGGCTTTAATCAGCCCAAGTACCAAGCCATTGTGGGCTCCTCTAGCTTCGTCAAATCAAATTTCAGCATTAGTTGTATAAACTCTATTATGTACTCCTCCATCGATAGNATAAACTTTATTATGTACTCCTCCATCGATAGGTCCCTCTCATGTGGGTAGTGGAGCCTCAAGGAAATATCCTGACGGTAGTGTGGGGGTAGATACTGTCGCTACAACTCTTACTTCATATTCTCCCAATTAGTAATCTTGTTTCATCATTCTCTGTCTCACCCTTTTTAGGTTCTACCACCACAACGAGGCGCTCTTTTTCAGTTTGATAGCAGTTGGTTTCACTTTCTAATCACGTGACACCTCCTTATATTTAAAGTCTCTCTCGACGGTTGGCAGTCATTCCCTAGAAATGTGGTATGTCCATTTTTACTCATGAACCTCTGTATCCTTCGATAGGCACTTCATCTTTGTATCCTCCAGCACACACTTCATCTCTATATTCTCTAACATGAACTTCATTATTGTATCATCTATCAGGTACTTCATCTATGTATCCTCTAAAATACACTTCACTTCTCGACCTCATCTCATATTGTATCCCAAAGCGTCTTCGCAAGTCTTCTTCTCCATCGGAATCATTCCTACTGAAGGGATTCAGGTATTCATCCTTCTCTCCTTCAGATCTCACTATCACGATCCTCGATGACCTCTCCATAGGTTTTTTCCTCTAGTTCTATAAGTCGTCGTAACACTCGACAGAATTTCCATTGCATCTCATCTAATGGTAAGCTCATGCCAGGTTCCCTAAATAATTTTTCTGCACCCTAAATCAGACTCATGTACCCTCTTATACCTCCCAAGCCTATAGATCCAATGCCCACAAAATCATAGCAAACTCTAAACCTAATCATAATTCTCCCTTGCCAATTTTCAAAATCAGCAACCCTAAATAATTTTCTACACCCTAATAAGTCTCATACACCCTCTTTCACCTCCCAAACATAAACCTTAGTCATACCACCGAGAAGCCAAGTGTCGTAATTCGATGGCTCTCCAATCCCTGAGGTTACAGTAGCTCCACCACATTCAACGTGACAGACCTGACACAATATCATGAGGAGTCAGAAGCTTCAACATATTAGATCAAAGCTCCATCAACCCAGTATATTGACGTGGGGCGGGGAGGGAATCCCAAACCAGTTCGGTCCAAGTGAGAGGGTTTGACGGCCCACTTTGCTTGAGCTAGGGTTTTTGCCTACTCTTAATAGAAACAATGGTGTTTTCATCTTTTTTTTTTCATTTAGGTTGAGGTTTTTTGTTGATTATAAATACGTAGTTGTTGATTGTATTAAGGTTGTATCTGTGGCATTGGGTGGTGGCAATCGTATCCCTCCGTTGTTGATGGTAACATCCTGGGTCTCCTTCCTTCATCTATACTTTGCGTGGTGATTTATGTATCTCAATCGGTTGTGAGAATGGGAAATTATCGTATCTTTTACTTGATTAATGCATCTCATCTTTATTTTGGTTATTTTTTTTCCTGTCTCGAATTACTTAGTTATTTTTGTTGAATCTTCTCCAACCTCCTATTCTCAGGTATCACCTTCAATATTTATCAAAATCTCCACCAATAGCCATTTCTTCTATCAAGCGCTAAAGCTAAAATGAATTTTTTTTTTTTTGCGGCGACATATTGATAATGGCAAACCTAGAATTTACACTCTAGAATAAGCCCCTTAAATTGAGAGTATTCCAATCTAATGCTAGTCCTTAAAAAAAGGATTCTATAGACTATAGAAAAGATTTAAAATAAATAAATAACCTCTTTCTAAGCCTATTCAAAACAATCTCAGAGCATTCAGATGTCCATACAATGCATTTCTGCTTAATTCATAATAGCAGCAACAATATAAGATGATAGGTGCTCGGACATTCTAAAATCAAAGAAAGAAACTCACCTCTGAGCATGTCCCAGATTCATCAGTTTCCTTTTGACCTGCAAATTGAACTTCCTCTTTAGCCATATTTCTCCAAAATAAATAGTTCACTAAAGATTGTTTTTTTTTATTTGTTTTTTTTGTTAGGATTCGGTTGACAATTCTTAAAGCACAAATGAAAATTTCATGCATGTAAATCTATGCTTGTGAACCCTTGTAAATTAATATACTCTATAAAAGTAGTCAATTACCCTGTCCATATGTGTGAACTGAGCAAATTTCATGCTGGCTTATTTAGGGGTCGTTTGGGAATACTTTTATTTTTTATTATATATTTTTTACATTTTATTTTTAATTTTAATTTGCTTATTTTTTTTACATTTTAGTTTTTAGTTTATTTTTCTTGTATTTTGATTTGAAACAAAACCTATTTGGCATGTTGAAAACAACTGTAGTTGTTTTTAAGAAGACTCTAGGCTTCTAAAAGTAGTTTTTAGTATTTTTAAAATCATGTTTATTTATTTTTTTTAAAATAAAAATATGTAAAAAATATACTAAATAAACACAGTTCTTAAAAATAAAAGTAAAAAAAACAAAAATAAAATAAATAAATGATCCAAACAAACCCTTAGTTATTTTTAAGGCATCTATCCCATGATGTCCCAAAAACTTGTGGAAAACCAAATTTGATACCGTATCCCATAAACTAGACATAAATCAAGAAGAGAGCTATATAAACAAAAAAAAAAAATTCAAATTCATGAAAACTCGGGAATCATAAAGTTCAAAATGTTTAATCTTAAAAACAGCTGAAATCTGCAAGCATTTGCAATAATTTTAGCAATTCTGATGTTCCTTTAGCTAAATAACGTTTTTTTAATGAGACTGGGAAACCATGAAAGATACATTGTACTTAATATATAATCTTATGATTACAAATGTCATAATATATATGGACAATAACACACATCAACCTAAAACCTTAGATATTTACACCCTACTACCTCCATTTCAAAGGATAAACAATCTTGAGACATTTAGGTAGAAAATGACGAAGTATGTAAGTGAACAGTTAGATCCGCTTATGCAAAAGGATAATAGAGTGCTTTCAAATCTACAATTATATTTCACTATTAAATGCATAATTATGTTTAATCCACACCAGAAACATACACAGACAAACATTTGTTAGCATAAACTCATAAAAATGGTAGTGTTACTGGTGTAAGCTATACTTGGGTTAAAAACACTGAATAATCAAGATTCATAAATCCTATGGATCATCCATCAGATTTGTCACAAGTAATTCATGTTTGATAGTAATACAAGTGATAAAATATTAATGGAATTTGAGTTTGCGGGGAACTTTTAATACTTAATTGTTTGGAAGAGAAGAATCTGATGTAAAGCAGAATTTGACAGAAAAAAATAGGAGATTGGAGAAGATACGAATGAAAATCTTAAAGGAAGATGGCAAGAAATATAGAAAAGGACTAAATAATAATAATAATTTGTATGGTATGAAAATTATAATGCACCCATTCTCTGTAATAATTAAATGTGCTATGTTGGGCATGCCATTTATCCAACATGTGCTCAACAACTATCAGACGCACCATATACATGTCTAATCAAAAAATAAATTAAATTAAAATACAAGTATATCCGAGAGACGTGTCATTAGTGATAAATTTTAATTTTGAATGTATATTATATAAATAACTTGATTCATTTCTTCTCTTTTATTTTAAAAATATATTATTTAAAAATTTTCATTGCTTCTTAGCATTAATTATATTTACCAAGGTTGTAAAAACTGGATTGGTCATTAAACTGGAAGAATGAGATATTTAAGATTCAAAGGCTCGTCCAGGATTGAACCGAGGGTTAAATCGAACGACATAAGAAATATTAAAATTATTTTAATATGATTAAATGATGCAAAAATATAAATGTGTTAACAATAAATAGAAATTAAACACAAAAAATGACTTTAATAATTTTTAATTTAAAATTTGATGTAANAAATGTATATTATATAAATAGCTTGATTCATTTCTTCTCTTTTATTTTAAAAATATATTATTTAAAAAATTTCATTGCTCCTTAGCATTAATTATATTTACCAAGGTTGTAAAAACTGGATTGGTCATTAAACTGGAAGAATGAGATATTGAAGATTCAAAGGCTCGTCCAAGATTGAACCGAGGGTTAAATCGAACGACATAATAAATATTAAAATTATTTTAATATGATTAAATGATGCAAAAATATAAATATGTGTTAACAATAAATAGAAATTAAACACAAAAAATGACTTTAATAATTTTTAATTTAAAATTTGATGTAAAGCTCATCAAAATATAATTATGTTTATTATAAACACAAGCGCGCGCGCGCGCGTATATTAAATATAGTTGGAAAATAAAAAATATAGTATAGATATAAAATTATTGAAAATTTAGTCTCACATAACAAAAAAAAAAGGATTTCACTTTATATAGAAAAAATGGTTCTACAACATAGCTCATTAGTCACCTAAGTGATGGCCATATAATGAATTAGTTTGATTACTCCTATCAATTTTTATATTTAAGATTTATAATTATATTTTTGACTTAACATAATTTATTAATTATATTTTATATAAAAAAAATTCACAATTTAATTGAGAGTAAAAAATAATTAAATAAGCAATTTGACTCATTCACTATAATCGAGACAGGCTCACCAATTAGCCGATTTGACTGGCGGGTCACACAAATTTTCACGTTTGATCCGAAAACGGTTATTGAGGTTACCCAAACCAGTCATATGCCCGGTTCACGGTCGAACTGGTTGAATCGGTCGGTCCTTCCCGGTTTTTTAAATCTCTATATTTACTTTATTCCATTCCATTACTCTGATTTTTTTTATAGTACTTATTTTTTATTCTTTTCAAAGATTCAAATATTTTAACTTCAAGCAAACAAAAATCATGTGTTTATTCTTCTTTTGTTGAGTCTAAAGGTATTTAACAAGTTTATTCGTCTTTTGTATGATTACAACAATAACAAGCCTTTATCCAACTAAGCGAGGTCAGCTACATGAATCCTTTTCTCCATTGTATTATATTGAGTGTCAAAATTTCATTCAATTCTACTAAATTAAGTTCATTTTTTATACAACATGCCCGAGTCTTTTTAGGCTATCTACACCTTCCTAACATAAGTCAAATATTAAACATGTACTCTATTAAATGGGTCATCAAATGGTCAACATTTAATGTGACCAAATCATTTAAGACGACTCTCTAATCTTGTCTGCCACTGGAGCTACTCCAACACTTTCATGAGTATATTCGTTTTGCATTTTGTCTTTGAGTGTAAAGTCAATCATTCAACTAAGCATTCTCATATCAACAACACTTAATTTCATGCTTCTCTTTTATACACAGCATTCTGCGTCACAAGACATTGCAGGTCTCACCGTCATCTTATAAAATTTTCATTCAAGTCTAAGTAGTACTTTTCTATCACATAATAGGTCTGATGCATTCCTACACTTCAGCCATCCTCCAACTTCAATGCTACTAATAACATCTCCATCGATATCACCATCACTTTGAATAATAGACCCGATATATCTAAAATGTTCACTCATTTTAATGACTTGACCACCCATTATTACAACTCCACCACTAGATCTACTACTACTAAGATTACATTCCATATATTCGGTTTTAGATCTACTCAAACAAGAGTATTTAGACTCAAAAGTTGACCTCCATAAATTGAAATAAATTTATTATTATATTAATTCATTTCATATGATTTAAGTTGTGTAATAAATATATTTTTTTTATTTTTAAAATATAATATTATAATATCATAGCTAGAGCGTGCCTATATCATATATTTTCAATAATAGATGTGTCTCATGTCCCTGCCATATTTAGTCTATGCCCATGTCAATATCAGTGAATCATAGCATGAAACATGTAAGAAGAGTGATTCATAGCATGAAACATGTAAGAAGAATTAATTCCCAAACAAGGATATAAGAAAAAAGCCCGTTCTTTATTCCATCATCAATTATCAAAATTATAAGACATTAGACATTAATAAAAAACTCCATTCAAGATGACAAAATAACCCTTGAACAAATAAATAAATTATCAAACGTCCTAAACGATAAATGATGTTTTAACCACTAATAATTAAGTATGATGGCATAATAAATTAAATAATATTATAAAACATAAAGACTCGTGACTAAGGGCTAAGGAAGACAAGTCACTAAATTTCAATTTCTTTTGGGTTCAAAAAACATTTACCAAACCCCATGAGTTGACGAATCGTTGTAAGAGAAAAAAAAAAAAAAGTCCTCAACTGGACTTGATGACTTTTGAAGCCATCCCGCAAAAGAGAAATAAAAGTATTACGAAAATGTGAAAAGAGAAAACCATCCTAATAAAGATGTGGTGAATAACAAGAACAACACCATCATCAATAAAATCGACAAAAAACACTAGTCATAGATCATCAAGATCGCAGCTCTGGAAAGACGCCCGTAGAAACTTGGAAATTTTCATAAATAGTGCTAAATTAATTCAATTTGATTGATGTATTGGCTAACTGAAGCTAACTTTTCTTCTTTTTTTTAAATAGCATTTGGGTTTATGATTAGGCTAGGTTGGGTTAAAACTAATTGAGTTGGGTTGGGTTAGGCTTAAGCAAATAGGATTGGATTGAATTTGTCTAAATTAAAAAAATAAATGCGCAAATCCCACGGCCCGATTTCTCATTCTCGCAGCCCGATTCAGGTTTCAGCCTTTAGTCTCACATCATAAGCGAGAGTTTGCATTGCACCATTTATATGAAGGAAAAAATTTTACAGTATGACTTTGTAATACATCTGGGTGTTGGACATACTATGGATTGATTAAACTCATGTTAATGTGATTTGAGAACTTTAAATCCATGGTTATATGTTTAACTTATATAATTTGTAGATTTAATTTTAAAAGAAAAATTTTAGCCCATTAGACTAAAAAATAAAGCTGTTAAAAAAGGTTATGTTTGGACCGCCCGATTATATATAATTGAGATCAATTCGCTGATAAAATCAACAGTTCTAAATGATTTGCATGTTTGATGCAAAAATGATCGCTAAGACTAACTGAACTGAATATATGCCTCATTCGCGGTCAATCGGATTGAATTGACTGGTCAACTCTGATTTTTTCTTTTGAAACCTTGAAGAAAATATTGGAATCTACATTAATAGAATCGTTTAGGTAGCTAATTATTTTTTTAGAAGAATACATGATTTACAAGAAAGAAAAGAAGGACATTTGATGTATAATGATTACAAGTCTATGGTTACTAATGCAGCTGAAATAAGATACATAAGCTACAAAAAAAAACCACAATCCGAAAATTACACTCTTAAGCAAAATTAGTAACTACTAATAATGTAAAAGGTGGCAAAACATGCCTCTTTCATGTATAAAAATAATTTAGTAGTTTTCAGAATTTGAAATTTTACAAGAAATGGTGATCAAATATAAAATTTCACTCATTACAGAAGAGAAGTTCAAAATCCCAATCAAATGCAAAACTAGCCACTAAAAATATAAAATATGAACATTGATAGAAACCGCCGGAAGACAGTTCTCAAAAAATACACATCAAACAAAACAAGAATGTTGTGGGAGTAGAGTTTTATTTCAATACTGAGGTCCAATGAAGTTTACATGCCGTAAGGGTCCTAAAGATGGCCTACAAAAAAGCTAGAATAAGTAACTTTACAAGATATGTCAAGATTCATGCAAATATAATAACTTTTGATGCATCTTTCAAGAATATCAGTAGCAGAACTCTCCCATAAATGTCTAGTACCTCATTTGTAAAATCCAACTCATTTTTGAACAACAAATTATTAAAATAATAGAAAAAACAACACTGAAATAGGGACCACCAAAACAAAGATAACAAAGGTAATGGGAAACGTGAATAAACGAATAGCAAAAGGTAGAGTAATAAGAATAGGGCAACAAGAATTAAGAGGTATGGTAAGAAATTGAATGGTGAAAGGTTTGGCATGAAGAAAAGCAAAATTGCAAAAATAATAGCATAATCCCGTGGCTGTAGCAAGAAGCAGCTTCTTAAGCTCTTAGTACCTGGCTTATAAAAATTTGGCTCCAACAAATTTCACATATGATATTTGTTAAGCAAATATGGGAAAAGTTGTTATGCTTCTTACAAGGTACCCTATAAATTATCAAAAATAGATTTAAATCCCAAGGCATAAGAAACTTGTGATATTCACCATCAGCAATATACATAATCCACCAAACGTTATCATGATAGTTTTATTTGAGCTTAGATTTTGGATCAAACACATATTCAAGTTTTATTTCTATTAGAGGCTTAGCATTAGAATTTATCTCAATTTTAACCAAAAATTCAAATTCAACTACTATTACTTGCTCAAGCATAGGCTCTTGAGTTAATGAAAAACTTTCAACATAGCTGCATATTCAGATTAAAAATAATCAAATACAAATTCGATCTCAAATTCAAACTTTAACTCTAATTCAGATTAACACTCAGTACTATCTACTAATATAGTTAGACAATGAGAATTTGATACGAGCAACATCTATAGTAATATATTGAAAGAAAGGATGCATATAGTCTACAATCTCTTGAATGAGTATTATTACTTTGATTTCATGGCAGCACTTGAGACTGGATAAAACAATATGCATTTTTCTTACATGACTTCACCTTGGGATCCTGCATTGCCAACTTGGTTCTCTCTCGGATCTTTTGTAGAGTTTCTGACAAAAAATAACTCGTGAAAATAAAAAGAAGAAAGAAACTGAATTCCTCAATAAAAGAGGAAGATTTACATATACCACTCAAATCCTATGTATTTAACTGTCTAAAACCTAAACTTTGATCTTTATATGTCATCTTACCTATGCATAAGAAAGTGTATTTTAATTTTTAAAAGTTAAATAGTGATATTTTTATGTGCATAAAAAATCTAGGTGGCAGAAATGTAAAAAATAAAGTTTAATCGCTAAGATAAATACGTAGGCATTGGGTGGTATGAACCCAAAAAATAAAAGATGTAAGATGCATCAAGATTTCACAGGAAACTAGAAGTATATACCTGGGCTGTGTTTTCTTCCCTTGTTCCATGGAATATTACCCTTGTTTGCTTTTGAAATCCTCATTCGTCTTAATGTCTCCCTCTCGTCTAACTCCGGAAGATCAATTGAAGATTGAGCCATTTGACTGTCGGGGTTAGAATCAAACCACAAACTAGAATCATCCATGAAGTAATTTTCGGAAGTTATTAAGCAATATGGTTCAACAGTAGCAACAGCTTTGATAAGAAGTTTGCATTGCTTCTCAAGATACAACGCTTTGAAATTTGATTTTTCTGGTAATTGGAATTTCACCCGTTTAGGATTTAAACCGTTTTCTTTATAAAAGGTAGGAACTCTCTGAACAGCTTTAGCAGTGAAAAGATGCTTTTTCTTAGCTACACAAATATGACCATGAAAGGAAGCATATGAAGCCACGATAACTGCACAAAGTTAACATATAATTAGAAAGCAACAAATATTAGGGAAAAGCCAAAAATGATGCCGAAGACCACTATTTTTAAATCCTCACACCAAGCTTTTATGATTTTCAAAACAAAAATTAAGGGGATTTCACATACATAGCGCACAATTATTATGTATTTACATATTTCACAACTAAAGTTTCGTATTTATGCACATGCCACTCAAATCTTTAATATCACCTCAAATATAGCACAATTACCATTTTTTAAAAGTAAAATACACCTTTTCATGCACAGGTTTAAAGCGCCAAAGTGTTGTGTGAGTAAATATGAATGATTAGGAGTGAGATATGTAAATACAAAAGAATTATGTGTGACGTGTGTAAATTTTCCAACAATTAAAGTTAGAAAAGCTAGGACGTTGGTGATTATTCTTAGGGATGGCATTCAGTTTGATCAAAAAATGATTAAAGAATCAATACAGGTTAGCAAAATTTGAAGCATACCCAAAACTTTATCACACTGAATACATGAGAGTTTTGCAAGGTAAAAAACATGTTTTTGTGGAAAATTACGTTTGATGAACATCAAAGGCATTATTATATCTGTAATATCAAACAATAAACTGGAGAAAAGTTACATATGATTCTTTAAGCATTATGCAAGAAAGAAAGAACCTTCAAATCATGAGCAGAATGATATGAAAAATCAGTGTATTGAGTAATTGGGCTTAGTTCCATATGAGATAGGTGAAAATTTTATTGGTATAAAATATCAAAAGACTAGCGCTCTTCACCATATGTTTAATTTGACCAATTGATCTCACGAGCCAAACTTTGGTCCCCTTTCGTTAAGCTCAATAACACAACCCTTTCAAGAGTATGCTAAGCAAATAAATGATCGTTTATATTCAAATAAAATCACCCCTCTTGTTGAAAAATACCTTCTTATTCATAAAAGGTTTAGCTGAAGTTTATGTTAGCACCAAACAAACCATAAATGAATAACAAGTATTAGTAAATAGAAGAACAATTTTTAAACTAGAATGAAAACAGTAATTATTCCACGAAAACAACTCAGATCTATGTTGTTATTAATAATGATGAACTAAGACTACAAACTGTTTAAATGGGAGATTGAATTAAAGAACCACAAATGAAATGTAAAATAGCTCACCTGACCAATTACATATAGACAAATTAGTGCTACAAAAGCATGGCGCTCAGTAAGGAAATGACAGACTAAAAATGAATCTCACAGTCTACTCCTAATCCACAGATTAATGCACTTTGCAAATTATATTAAGTTTCATTTTCTCACGTGTCATAATTAAGATTCCATCAAATTATTTCATTGCATGGTAACTCAACAAAAAAACTGCCCAAAAATCAACACTCAATCCCCTAAAAACTTTTTACATAGCGTTTTAGCCAAAAACTCTCAATTTTAGTGCCAATTGAAGATTTTCATTGTCTACTTACAAATCATAGCAATGCAAAAAATTATGTCTGAGAAAATGTCTCGTCAATTTTAATTATTTAAGAAAATGAAAGCATGATGCCAAATTTCTTTCAATTCATAACATAAAATATCTTAAGCAACATCATTATTAGACTTATCCATGAAAGGGAAATAAGTTCTATGAATGCTACTTGACCATCTATTCTTGTTAAGCGCCAAGTGAAATGCTAATTCTAATCTAGATAATTTTTTGCGCAACTTTTAGCTATGTTATAACTATTCTACCGTTGTTTTTCATATTAATTTTACATAAATTTTATCAGCTAAATTATTTGTAAACATGCACATCCCAAAACCACATAAACCTATTTTCCACAATCATATTTTCAGCAAATATTCACCCACGCTCTCATATTAGTAATATATTCTTACATAAATCTATCATTCCCAATTTCAAATGTCCATATTAACATTATTTTTCTATTACATTCAACTAATTTTAGGTAACTGGTAAGCTATCCAACACTTAAATTCTAATAGAATGGGCATTGACAATTTTATTATTCTTATTTAAAATTTACTTTTAAGTGATATCCCTTGTCAAATAATCGTCATTAGAAAATTAAACATTTTGACCATTCAAATTTACTTCAAGAAGTTGCGTCATCATTTGTGCAACATTGTACAAGGAATAAATTCAAGACACTTAAATCACACTTATATGCAAAATAATCTTCCAAAAATATTAAATTATATTTACAAATGTACACCAAAAATATCTCATGATTTAGGGTCATTTACTAAGGCTAACTTAAACTTGTTAACGTGAATCTGAATTTTCCAAAGCTATCATGAACCCGCCAAGGCTATTGTAAATTCATAAAGGTAGAGGAGAGTTCACCTATTTGTTCATTCTGACATCATCAAAGTTCATAAAAAAAGATGGTTTGCGAGTACCAGTTGTTATATTATAATTGGACAAGATTAGCTGAGATTTTAAAGAGGACCAATGTGACAAAAGATAGTTTGCGAAGACTGTCTAATATTCTCTATTAACGTTCTTCTTATTTCTTTCTTATTGAAAATAATAATAATATCGGTTAGTTCATTTCAATCCAAAATCATTATTGTTATTGATAGAATGAGTATTTAAATTTCAGAAAATATCATGCAATCAGGTTCACGTTTAGTGCATAAAATTTCAACCATTTAGGTGGTTAGGTGGTTATTAACTTTCTTATCTAGAAATTCCAATCAAAAAGCAATTCCTGCCTAAATAAAACCTCTATTAGTTTTAGTTTTCAACAGGAGTGAAGAATAGTTGTTTTAAGATTAATACATTTTTCCACATGAAATTGTATGCTTGTTGTAGTAGTTCACAACATCTAAATCTACATTGCATATTAGATATGCATAAAAGACCTAGACCTTAAAATATTTAAAATAAAATTCCAAAAATATTCAAGTCTATGACCCTATTTGTAGATTTCATATTGATTTTGAGAGGTGTCCATCAAACAGTTCTTCCATAAATTCATTGACATTCCTACGAGATGAGTTTATATAAGTAGTGGTGATCTGAAATATTCAAGGACTTTTAGTGCAAAATCAAATTTAATTTGGATTTACACATCGTTTTTCTCCTTATAGATTATAATAGTGATTATGTGTTAAACTCGAGAAAATAATATGAGTGTTTTTGTTTGTTCACGTTTGAAGTTTGATTAACTATGACTTCTTCCCCTTTCTTCATATATCTCGCTCACTTCTTATACTCACTCAAAGTTCATCAAACTTTGTCAAATCTGCTATAAAATCCCAAATCCCAAACATTTGTGTGGCTTTTGTGATGCTTAACTTTCTAATCAATAATCACGAACGACAGAGCCAAAATCATGTTTGAAATTGAACTAATTTTAGCTTTCATGGAAAGTATTAAATACTCATTTGAAAATTGATACCTAGTTTCTGTTAAAATGGAATGTCTAACGCATTGGTTGACTATATCAAAACCTATATTGCATGTTAGATGTGCATTAGGAAACTTGTAACATAATTTATAAGATGCTGTGCTCGAGCTCTAACACCATGTTGGATTTAATATTTTCCATTGCTTATGTGTTAGTTTAAATTTCACTAGCTCATCTCTAGGTTTCCTTTCTACAAATAGAGCATTGTTCTAATGCAATTAAAGAGATTAATCAATAAAAAATTGTTTTTGGATGCTCAAATCATTCATCTCCTTTCAGGATTATAATCATGTGATATCTTGTTGGTAATTTCTTATAGAAAAAAAGTTACATTTCTATTTGATATTAACCTGATTCAATTTTTTTCTCAAAAAAGTATTAAATAACCATTTAAATATTAATATATTATTTTCTTATGAGACCTTTATGTATGTTGCATTAATTAATCACATATATCTAAATTTCATGTCGAACATTAGGATTGTCAAAAAAGCTCGTTGTTCGCGAACAGCTGGTGTTCGCCTCGTTCGTCAAGTAAACGAGTCAAATACAAACACAGTTTTTAAGCTCGGATTATAAACGAGCCAAACACAAACAACCCTTGTTCGCTTGTGTCGTCTCGTTTTAGCTCAAAATAAAAAAATTATATATATTATTTATATAGTAATATATTATATATCTTTATATTTAAGTTTAAATCATAACAGCTTGTGTGGTCCTGTGGTTTTGCATCTTTTATTGCATAGAATTGATGCAGATTCAAATCCAACACCTGGCATCTATTTTTTTAATAAATTCAAACAATTCAATTTTGAGACAAACACGAAAATACTGTTCATGAGCAATTTCGAACACGAGCCAATTCAAACATGAGCTAATTTCGAACAAACTAAATATGATCCAAGTCTAAGTTCACTCAAGCTCGTTCTGTTTGCAGCCCTACATAAGGAAAGCATACATAGCTAGTCAATCCAAACACTAAAAAATATAGAAAACTACATTTAATGAGAAAATTGTAGCAAATATACCTTTCCAGAGCTAAGAAGCACTCCTAGAGTCAAGAAAAGGCACCTAATGAAGAAAAGCAAGAATAGTAGGATATCAAGTAAAAGTGCAAGTAGCTAAGAAGTCTTTGCATGGAGAAGAAGATAGTATGCACATTGATCTCATGCCATTTTCCACAGACTTCACACANGTGTCTTCTATTGCAAAGAGTTGTGCATGCTCAAATCCAACACCCTAAATCTATTTTTTTCAATTAATTTTGATAAGTCAAACACGAGTTGAACACGAACAATAATATTTAAATAGAGCTGGGCATGAACACTATTCACGAGTCAATTTCAAGCACGAGTAATTTCAAACAAGCTGAACAAGAGCCAAGCATGAGTTCGCTCAAGCTCGGCTTGTTTACAGCCCTATCGAACGTACATTAGAATCCCCAAAAACCTCCTATAATTTCTTTCTACAAATTTTATCCATTGCTATAATTTGTCAAAGTTATAAGAAAAATAGGTTGAATACTGAATAGGCTCTTTGCTCTCATTCCATTAAATAATAATCTTGCAATCTATTTTAGGTACAAAATATTTTGTATAATCTATTTTACCTAACTTAATAATGCATATTCATAATCTAAATATTCAGCTAACAGGGAAATAAATCAGAATAAAGAAATTGAAAATAATTTAAATAAGGAAGCTTCTAATTATAGAAAACTTATAATTTAGCTGCATGATTTCTGTCTTTTCTGATTGACATCCCCCTCAAATTGATGCTGACTGATCAAGAAGCATCAATTTGTCAACAAGAAACTTTGTCTGGACCAACAATTCTTAAGTCGTGAGTATCAAAACCGAAGGTGTTGAAGCCTAGAATGTCGAAGCCTCAGAGACAACTCTTGAACCGATCCTCTATCGTTGTCGTCCAGAAATTCGAATCATAACCACAAGAAGGAACCACTTCCAGTTACACGATTCAGATATTATCGATCATAGCCTACAAGTAGGGTCCACGTCCTGATCCAAATGTCGTCGATCATAGCCCATAAATACAATCCAGATGCTATCGATCATAGCTTACAAGTAGGATCCGTGTCTTGATACAAATGCTATCGATCATAGCCCACAAATAAGATCCAGTTACACGATCCAGATGTTATCGATCATAGCTTACAAGTAGGATCTACGTCCTAATCCAAATGATATTGATCATAGCCCACAAATAGGATCCAGTTACACTGATCATAGCCTACAAGTATGATCCGCGTCCTGATCCAAATGTTATTGATCATAGCCCACAAGTAGGATCTGTGTTCTGTTATACGATCGAAATATTATTGATTCTTCCTGCGACAACGAGAACGATTTGTTCCTTGATCTTCACGTCAAAAGTGTTGAAGCCGAGATGTCAAAGCAGTGGGTCTAGGAAGGAGTGTCAAAGCCTTCAATCCTTGGATGTGACGAAGAAGCCGAAATCGAAGCGGAAGAAGCAGTCGAAGATCCCACAGAAGCTGTGATGGCTAGCGAAGGGGATCTGAAGTGGGCGAAGCGAACGAAGTGAACGAGATCACAGATTGTGGATGAGACTTGAATCGCATACAAGATAACCGACTGCGAGATTGCGGACGAGACAACAAATGGACAGGATCGCAGATCGCAACTGAAACCAAAAGCGGGAGACAAAACCAGACGCAGGAGACGCAGGAAGCAGTCGATGATGTCACAGAAGCAGCAAATGCTAGCGAATCTTTTTTATTCGAATAAATAAGAGTGATGAAGCAAACACATATAGGTGGACAAAGCAAGGTGAAACAGTCGAACAGACTAAGTAATCGAAGGCGAATGATTCTGAAGGCTGGCAGATGAAGCAGTCGAAGGAGGTCGAAGCAGGCGAAAGACAAAGCAGACACAATCAAAGGTGAAGCAATCGATGGCGAACGAAGGCGGGCGAAGCACCTGAAGAATGTGGGAAGGGGATATGTAGTCGTAGTCGAAGATCGGAGGAAGACGACACAGCCGAAGCAAAGGAAGGAGGACAAAGCAACCCGGGACTAAGCGGTAGAAGGCGAATTGAAGGCAGACGAAGCAGCCACAGTAGACGAAAATCCTTAGATGAGCGAACCAAAGCAAAGAAATAGTTTCTCCCTTCCCGCAAGAAGACCAGGGAGAAGGGAGCCTTGACTTCCCTTCAATAACTACAGGTGGTTAGGGCAAAATTTTGGTTTTGATACCATTTTCGGTCAACTTTTTTATTCGAAAATTTGATTTAAATATATGACATATAGTTTAGTTTATGAAAGTAGTGTTTTAATTTTTTAGAAAATGAGACCGAATGGATGTCATTAGTCCAATAATTTGCATAATCGTGTCTGGTACCTTGAATTCTACACATTCCAAGAGATAAGAGTAAACCCCGACGATAAACCCAATCCTGCAAACTAAGAGATTTGTGACATTCATTTGGTATGCGAACTTTTTATATGTGACTGACACATTATCCTATTTAATACATATTAAATAGGGTTTATTTTACCTAGGTTTCAAGTTCTCTATAGAGGCAAGCCCCTAAAGTTAATTACATCCCAAATGACGGGAATCACTTGAAAAAAATCTCGATAATAATCAGTGGTTCTAGACTTCAAGAATTCAAGGTTTAGGTTTTTTTACGATAGGAGGTGAAAAAAAAACAAGTGGGAGTGGCTCAAGTAGGAACTGTTCTTTCAGGAGTTCAAAGGAAGTAAATGGTAAGAGACGTCACAGATCCTGAGGGGGATCCTCAGTGACTTTCCAAACTATCATACTGTGCGGCTATGTTTTAGAAAGGATGTTATTTGAATGTTTAGTCCCGTCAATTTTATTATATGGGACTTACACTTGTATAATAACTGGTTATGCAAATAGTCTGTAGAGATAAGAGTTTTTACGTCGTTCTTGACGACAACCTCGAAACCTAAGGCGAGTTAGGACTTACACCTACACAACATGGTTGTGTAGGGGCCTAAAAGAGGGTGAGGATTTACGTCGCGTTAGGCGAGCTACCTCGAAGTCCTATGGGTTGTTTAAACTAGGAAAGTTTAGCTGGTGTAGACTTGTTTTGCTGTTATAGAATGACGACCACCTCTACTTATAGTCTGCTCCAAGCTCCTTGCTGCGCTGCCCACGAAGTTGCTCCAAACTCTTTGTCGAAGCGGGTTTAGTTTTCTAATGTTTCAGGTCATGATGTCAAATCAAATGTTTCCTAAGGTTGTGATCATTTAAATTTTATGGAGATGTTAAAGTTGATTAGAGCGACATCGATTAGCATCTCGCGGTTCTCTCGTTCCGGTATCACTATTTTCTTTTGAATTTACTTAGCTTAAATGAATTATGAAATCCATTTAAACCGGGGAGATCTCGTTAACAACCGTGGGTTACCTCCTCCGAAGAACTCCCGTAAATTCGAAAGAACATGTTATGTTTAATTTTTTTTGTACGTGACGTATCTGTTCTTGATATCTCTGTTGCATGTTTAACTCACAAAATATAATATAATTTGCAGAAAATTTAAATAAATTGTAGATAAAAGAAGAAAATAGTAATCAGTAGAACAAGTCGTAACAATAGCTAGAAACTTCAAATAGGTGATCATAAGATTTCCTATAACTCCTGACTGCAACTAGCAAGCTAGTACGGTGCTCCTACGACCTCCTACGGCTCAGAGCAACAACTAGCAAGTGTACGGTGATTCCTACGACTCCAGACAGCAACTAGGAACTTCGAACAACACCTATATGACTTCCTATGAACCCAAACAGCAATGGGCAGCACCTATGCGGCTTCCTACGAACCCAAACAATGGTGGACAGCACCTAGATGGCTTCCTAGGAACCCAAACAGTCGTGGACAGCACCTAAATGGCTTCCTACGAACACAAATGGCGGTGGGCAACACCTAGATGACTTCCTACGAACTCAAACAGTGGTGGACAACACCTAGATGACTCATACGAACCCAAGCAGTGGTGGGCAGCACCTAAATGTTTTCCTACGAACCCAAATAACGGTGGGCAGCACCTAAATGGCTTCCTACGAACCCAAATGCTAGTGGACAACACCTAAATGGCTTCCTAGGAACCCAAATGCTAGTGGACAACGCTTACGTGGATTCCTATGAACCCAAAAGCTAGCGGACAGCGCCTACGTGGCTCCCTACGAACCCAAACGCTAGTGGACAGCGCCTACGTGGCTTCCTACGAGCCCAAATATTGGAGGACAACACTTAGATGGATTCCTACGAACCCAAACAGTAGTGGACAACCCCTAGGTGGCTTCCTACGAACCCAAATAGCGACTTTGGAACCATGGACAGCAGCCTACAGCATCCTTATACTCCAAACAGTGGCTTTGGAGCCTTTGACAGTGGCCTACAGTGTCCCTATACTCCAAACAACGACTTTGGACAGCAGCCTACAGCGCCCCTATACTCCAAACAATGACTTTGGAGCCCTGCACAGCAGTTTATAGCGCTCATATACTCCAAACGGCGACTTTGGAGCCCTGGACAGCAGCCTATAGCGTCCCTATACTCCCTGGACAGCAGCATATAGCGTCCCTATACTCTAAACAGTGAGTTTAAAGCCCTAAACAGCAGCCTACAGCATCCCTATACTCCAAAGTCACTTGGACAGCAGCCTACAGCACTCCTATAGTCCAAACAGTGGCTTTGGAGCACTGAACAGTAGCCTACAACACCTCTATACTCCAAACCGCGGCTTTGGAGTCTTGGACAGCAGCCTACAGCGCTCCTATACTTCAAACAGTGACTTTGGAGCCCTGGACAGCAGCCTACAGCGTCCCTATACTCCAAACAGCTACTTTGGAGCCTTGGACAGCAGCCTACAGCGCTTCTACGATACCGGGCAGCGGCTAGGAGCTTTGGATAGTGTTCCTACAGCTTCCTACAACACCGGGCAGCAGCTAGGAGCATTAGATAGTGGTCCTACAGCTTCTCGCAGCAAAGAACAACACTTTTACAGTACTAACGATAGCTATTAATCACCGAACAACACTTTCAACCTCCCCCCCCCCTAAACGGCAGTTTTCAAACACCTGAACGCTACCTATATTTCTTTCAAAACATGTAAATCAAACCCAAGAAAATGCATTTAAACATTCCCCAAACAATGTATAGCATGCAGCGAAAGAATTCATTTGTCACATATGCAAGTATTCGAGTTCCAAGTGTGGGGCGTGTGTAAAAAGAAAAAAAAATGAGACTAAGGTATTAGATATCTGAATTTGCAAACAAGACCACTAAGAGCCATTTAATTCCTGAAGTAAACGATCATTTGGAGCATGATAGCGGTTGTGTTTGGATATTCAAGGCACAAAACCAGCAAGGAGACATTTAATCTTGAAGCGAACGGTCATTTGGAGCTTAAGTGTGAGTTATAACACATGTGAATGAATCGCAATTAAGAAAATTTGTAACTATACAATTGAGAATTAAGGATCGTGCATGTGAACTCACGAGAATGAAGAAATCTATACATGTGCAATTGAGGCTCAAGCATCAAGTGTCAAATATTTATGAATTAGAGAATCCGTATTACTTAAATTTTCCAAAAGCGAAGCACCAAAATTTTCCAACAACATGAAAGACTTCAGATTTTCTTCAAAAGCAGAGCATTAAAATTTTCAGATTTTTGCAAATCCAAATTCATGAAACATTAAAAGTTCTCAAACAAAAAGATAAGTAAGCCTCGAGTCACTTTACTCCACATAAATCCTTTCAAAACAATAACTATATGCAGGGCCAAGACAATATTTGAATCTGAAGACCGCAAGAGGCAACCCAAATAGCATAACTAACAACTTAAGGCAAAAGAGGGGTGTGTAAGTTTAAATTTATTTGGCTTACCGAGGTCAGAAGCAAAAAGGAGAGGAGACGAAGGTTGAGGTCCACAAAGAGGAGCAAGAGGCGAACGTTTCCGTTCGCAGAAGAGGGATGCAGTGCCGAGCGGTTGTTCGGCGTGAGAAGGAGCTCGTGATGTCGAATTGGGCGCTCGATCTCTGAGGGAGGCAAAGCAGGCGTACGAAGGAGAGCTGAGCGGCTTCGGTTCTTCCTGTCGAGCGGGATCGAGCAGAGAAGCGAGAGAGATCAAAGGCTTCGCTCGGGAGGAGCAAGATGCGAAGCAAAAATGAGAGGAAACGAAGGTTGCGGTCCACAGAGAGGAACAAGAGGCGAACGTTTCCGTTCGCATAAGAGGGATGCAGTATTAAGCGGTTGTTCGGCGTGAGAAGGAGCTAGTGATGTCGAATGGGGTGCTCGATCTCTGAGGGAGGCGAAGCAGGCGTACGAAGGAGAGCTGAGCGGCTTTGGTTCTTCCTGTCGAGCGAGATCGAGCAGAGAAGCGAGAGCGATCAAAGGCTTCGCTCAGGAGAGTGAGGCGAGCGGGGGCCTTCAGCGCAGAAGGAGTTGAGCACTTTTGTTTGCTGGAAGGAAGAATCTTGTCATGCCAAGCGAGGGAGACGAGCAGGAGCTTCGTTCGGGAGGGCTGAGCAGAAGCAAGCGGGAGAGAGGAACTCGGGAGAGGCGGATGAGGAAGACGAACAGGCAGGGGGTCTTCGGTCGAGTGAGAGAAGGGAGCCGAGGCTCTCGTGCGCGAGAAAGAAATAGGTTAGCGGGAGAATAGTCGTTACTCGAAGCAATTGGGAGGTTCAAATGGAAAGCAATAACACCTGAAAATTTTTAATTAAGACAAAATTTAAATAATTTGTTTGAAATTTGAAGTTTGAATTTCAAATTCAGGTCAGCTGGTGCCTAGCCCGAGTCCAGTCTGAATTGAACCCGAGTTGAACTTGGGTTGAGCTTGGGCACGCACACTGCTAAATAAAAAAATGTGCATTGAAATTTGAGCTAACCGCTCGCGCGCGAAACCATAACGACATGGGTGTCCTTCCTATCTAAAATCGACGTTCTTGACGCATCTGTGTGGTCTGTTTCGTCATTTTGGGTCGTCCGGATAAGTTCGCGGACGGGCGAGTCAATTTAAGCCAAAATCGGGCGGTGCGATGCGTGCGCAAAATGCGGCGTTATCGAGCGTTCAGGTCGCAAAATGGTTCCCTAGAGGCTGCTCCTATTAATGTAGGAACTCGACTCGAGCCTCATGTGTCAGTTGTCATCAATTCAACGAAATGACGAGGATTTGGAACCGTCATACGAGACTCAAAGGAGTGACGAGGTGGCTCGAATTTTCTAAAGGGTGTGAGTTTCATACTAGTCATCTAGGAGGGTCACACAAGGGTAGATACTATGCTCTAAGGAGAGAGGTGAAGACCTCATCCAAAAATGAGGTTAACAACCATGTCAAAGTTTTGAGAAAAAAAGGTTGAATGCTGAATAGGCTCGATGTATTTCCCTTTGCTTTCATTCCATTAAATAACAATCTTACAATCTATTTTAGGTACAAAATATTGTGTATAATCTATTTTAGCTAACTTAATAATGCATATTCATAATCTAAATATTCAACTAACAGTGAAATAAATCAGAATAAAGAAATTAGAAATAATTTAAATAAGAAAGCTCAATTATAGAAAACTCTTAATTTAGCTGTCTAATTTCTGTCCTTCTTGATTGACATAATTTACAGTAATTTTTCTCAAAAATTTTGACACTTACAAAAAGAACGCGTTGAAAATTCATTAGAAGCCAAAACTCCTCTGACAGATGAAACAGTAGTGGTTGCATTACTAATGTGGGAGCATTAAACACCAAAAATATCTTACAAAAAGTTGGAATGTGTATGAAAATCCTCAGGCTTCCCGTACAACATGAAGGCGCATGTACGCCTGTATTGGCTAGATAGCTATCCTACTACACACCAAATCAAGGCATGGAGCATTTGTTGCATTAGCCTCTCCAAATCTCATACTTGCTCTCAATCAAAGGGCCTCATCACCCAATAGTAAGAGATACATTTGCCAATGATAACAATAGTTAAAATTGTTGACAATTTAATAAGCGTTGTCTGATCTTATGCATTTTTCTAGAATAGTATTTTCTCGCCCTTCAATAAACAAAGAAATGGATAAAAAAATTCCAAATAAAACAAATAAAGTTTTCAATTTTGTAATTATTTGATTAGTCATTGAAATTTGAAACATTATGCAACCCAATAGTTCCCAAACCTTCTTAAAAAACTAGTTGTCCCAACAAAGCGTTCTCAGATCTGTTACATTTTTCTTGAGCAGTATTTTCTCACCATTCAATAAACAAAGATATAGATAAAAGATTCCTAATAAAACAAATAAAGTTTTCAATTTTGTAATTCCTTGATTAGCCATTGAAATTTGAAACACTATGCAACCCAATAGTTCCTAGATTTTCTTCCAAAAACTAGTTGTCCCAACAAAATGGAGACCTCATGGATGACTGATACAAGTAGAGATCAAGTATTTTCTTTTTGATAAAAATTACTAAGAAGGTTTTATTTCCTTAGAAAGAAAACTTCGGTAAATAGGGTTCCTGGGACAATTAGAAGTTACCTATAAATATCCATGTCCCATAACAGTTGGAGATCTTTTGTGAGTTTTGTCTCAGGTTTTTTCAGTTTGATGGAAGGTTTTCCCTACTCTTGGAGTGGATTTCCACTTCTTTAGGAGAGAAAGAGAGGCCGCAACCATAGTGCTGTCTAAAGCCATGCCAAGTTGGTTCCTATTTTTCCAATCTCCTGCCTGTCCGTAGATATCCCAAAACCAAACTGTGGCGATTTGGAGCCTATCAACTCAAGAAGTCTTATCAACTCTGTACTCCACTTGTTAGTTAACTTATCATTGTATTCTTGAGGCAAATATCTACCTAGCTTTATTTGGTCTTGATTGCATAGAGTTCTGGTTCAACAAGCAGCTGGGAATCACTGGATCATATCAAAGACAACAGCCTTGTACAAAATCTGATTAATTATTGTCACCAATTGTGGTAGTTGAAATCTAATAAGAGCGACAAGGAGCAATCTGAAAACTGCTGCAAAAGCTGAGCAAACCCTTGTTGGAGCATTATTCTATAGCAAGTGCATTCAGGGCTGCAGTCGTATTGCACGACATCCAAGACATTATTAAATCCAACTTATGCAAATGGAGATTTAAAACTCAGCTAGACTGGAGACCCTAACGATATCCTAAACTAACTTCTCTGTTTTTCCATTCACAACTTCGTAATTCAAACAATCTTGAGAAAAGTTAAAGCTGTGTATCATCTTTTTTTTTTTTTTCAATAGGTATGGCTAGATTCCCAGTGTGTATCATCTTTTTTTCCCAATAGATACGGCTAGATTCCCAGCTATACTAGCAGAACAAATTTGCTAGACCAAACTTAAATGGAGAAGAATATCACCATCTTCAATCAAGATTTATCTTACATGAGGTTCTTTGATTTTCAATCGTTTATTTCATTTAATTCCATTAATTTTAGAATAAAATATACTCATTTTTCCTAAAATGTTCTACAGGTTGCTGGTCAACAGCAAACCTGCTACAGCTACTGGTGTGGATTGCTGATAAATAAACTTCTTCCGTGAACAAGACCACAAAAACAACATTTGTTGGGCTGCTCTGAAACCAGGCCACATTAAAAGAAGTCGCAATAGGGAATCTGCCAATTTGGGACTTTAGACTAAATTTTTCTGAGTGAAAACTTGTTTAAGGGCCGCAAACTAGTGTTTGAACACTTTTCGGAAGCTTTAATTTCAAGAATCTGTTAAACTTGTTTTGGTTAGCAGTTATTTTTTCATGTTTTCAAGTGAATTTCTTCTAGTCAAGAATATTAATTTTCTTCGGAATATGTATATGAATATTAGGACACCTTTCAACACATAAAACCTGTCAGGATAATGTCCAACAAAATGAGCAATTATAGTTTTCATAACTTTCATAGTAACTAGTTCACATAGCCTACAATAAGACATTCTAAAGTATAATACTAGTAAGATATTCTTAGCTAATATTAGTGTAACCTTAGGCGGTGTTTGGTTGCACCTTGATTTTACGTTAAGTGGGATTTATCAAATTCCACAAAGTTCGGATTTATCAGACGGAGATGGACATCACTCCAATAATGGAGTAAATCATTAAACCCGGCCACCAGACGGATTAGCGGATTTAGATACGGAGCGCACGAAATTTTTATTTAATGGAGCCTTGGATTTAATTTGCATTTTTTTTTTTTTATGTTTGGTTGGATTTAAATTAAATGCATGCCTAGATCCCATTTAAATAATGCTACCAAACTCCATCTTAAATAGATCATCATCAACTAAGTTGCAATACATTTTTTTACCTTCTGTACAATCTAAGAACTTGATCAATGTGCTCATGAATTCAGCCAGTAATATGTTTCTTCAAATGCTCCCAACCTACATTACTGAAAAAATCAGAAGTTGGTACTTTTCTACAACATCATGGTTTAATATAAGCACGCAACTTCAGGACGATGCCAGGAGAAGATTTTACTATACATCTCTTCCTTCTAATGCTCCTTATATGTGCACGGTCTGGAGAAAACATATTTAGTAATTTTGAGTTTAAGATCAACCGCTAATGCAAGCTTTAAAATGGCGAACAGTAACTTCGCCAACTTCTAACAGTACATAACTTGATGTAAATTAAGAAACAGTCGTCAAAACTTCGACGTCCCTCTTAAGATTGGATTATTCTGCCGAATCCGACAATCATGTACTACAATTTGAATTAACCAGCATTTCAAGCTCGTAAAAGGCTCCAGTCAGAGAGAAAATGTACAAATCAAGGGCACGGTTCTATTTTAGGCAGGATTTAAACAAGATTTAGATTCGATCCCACCAAAATATTTTTTTTGGCAAATTTAGATATACTGTTCTGATAAAATGGTTATTACTTGATCTTAGGATCTGTCAACTCTCCCATGCTCACAAAAATCTTACGCTAAGTACGCAAGTCTTCATGCCGAACAGTTTCAATTTATAATCCATTTACAGTATTTACAGAAACCAGAAAACAGAACCACCATTCACCACAGCAACATTGCTAACAGAAGCAGAAGGCTCACCTCCACCGCAGAGGTTCGGAGGACGCCTCTTCTTACGAAGTTCCTGAGGAGGAACGAAAATCTCGCCGCCAGCAATACACGTCGAAGAGCAAGCCGTGGATGCCATGGCCGCAGAGCGCGGGGAGGGGAGGTCGGGAAACGAGAGATGAACCCTAGAAAAACATTCGCTGAAGCGGGAAGTGAGCACGAATAGGGTTGAGAGCAGTATGCAGAAGCATCACTTCTTGCTTGTGAAGAAGACAGACTACGATGACGTGGGAGCTTTCTCTCTCACTGGTTTATCGCTGGTTTAGTGGAGGGAAGAGGAACCATCGGAGACTCCGGGTGTCCAGAAATATTAAGTAATTTACGGGAGCCTAGGTGGTCATATGTGAGTTGTCTCATAAATTTTAATACTGGAGTCCATTTGACACGTGACGTCCAACTAATAGTTGTGTTCGAAGTTCGGATATAATATTTTCTCCTATAAATAAGTGGCTTGAATGCCGAATAAAGATAATAAGTCGATCTTATTTTTGAGAGTATTTGTTTTCTCTTCATAAAAGTCTAGCATGTAGTCTTAGAGTTTTTAAGTGACTTTCATAGAAGCCTAGCAATGGGAGCAACACCCACCGGCACTTTATACATTCTCTATATTCAGTTAGGGTAAGCTCGCATCCCCAATCTTTTGTTCGGATGGTTGGGGTTTTGAAATGATAAAAGCCCGAGTTGAATTCCTATGGGTGAAAATTGACCCCTGGAGCCTAGAGTCCTAGGGATCCCCCTAATGACCCTGTCGGCACTATTTTTGGTGTGGGGTTTGCCCGTAAGAAGCTGTCGGTCATCGGAATTGAAATCCCGTTGCCCGCTTCGGAAGGACGTTAAAAAAGTTGGGTTTTGAAAAAGATGAAGTCAAACTGACTCCATAATTTTCATAGTTTAGATAAAAGAGCACTTTACCTCAAATCTTATATCTATCTCGAAGGATAAACACAAGAATTGAGGGTGAGGCTCGATCAAATAAACTAAAGAAAGTTATGACATCCGTTTGATCTGTGAAACCAATGTATTGGCCGACAAATTCCCCTATTTAATATAAGGAATTAAATAGGGTTTATATTATGCTGGGTTCGGGAAAAGCTTCCTATAAGGGCAAGCCCCTATAGTTAATTACATCTTAGGTAATTAAAATTACCTAAGAATACTCTCAATAAAATCAAGAAAACTTATCTTCAAGGAGTTCAAATGTTAAGGATATTTCAAAGATATTGGATTAAGAAATGTGAATGGGATTGGTTCAAATTTGGAACATTTTGTTTTAGAGTCCAAAGGAGGAAACACTAGAGGATATCACTGATCTGAAGGAAAACTTCAGTGATTCCCCAAGCTATCCTATTATTTGGCTTTAATTTAGGAGAAATCATTTAGATGTTTCATCCTGCAAAGCTATCCTATTATTTGGCTTCAATTTAGGAGAAATCATTTAGATGTTTCATCCTGCAATTATTTTTGTTAGGATTTATATTTGTGTGAAACAATCAACACAAATAACCTTGAAGATGTGAGGAACTATTAGGATTTATATTTGTGTGAAACAATCAGCACAAATAACCTGAAGATGTGAGGATTTAGGTCATGACGAATGACAACCTCGGAATCCTAAGACGGGTTAGGGCTTAGATTGTACAATATAGTTGTACAAAGGCCTAAAAAAATATGTTTGAGGATTTATGTTGCACTAGGCAAACAACCTCGAATTCCTATG
>JXCR01052955.1:54677-65324 GCA_002079205.1 Phalaenopsis hybrid cultivar
ATAAAAGTATAGTATGAAAATAGAAGAAAGACAATGCTAAAAACTGTAAAAGCGTACCTGACGAGTCTTCTCGTTCCACCACCTGAAACTCAAAAGGCATGTTAAGGCAAAATATATGAAACAGGGAAGTAAAATTTTGACGACCTATCTAACCCTAGGTCATATCTTGGTGGGTCCTTAGGAGTTTAATTAAGGATGATATTGCCAAGCAAAATGTATTAAGTTTAGTAGATCTCCGAGGTATCCGACAGATCTAGAGAAAGAAGCTGGTCCGTGCTACTCTCTCGCTGCCTGGTGGAAAATCCAGAGTTCTTTTAAACTTATTATGTTGCTTAATAATTCATCCTATAAATACCTTAATGCTCAATGAACATTGATGTATCAAATATCCCTAAGAGTAAGGTAATTATCATTAGTAATTTAATTTTTAATATTATGTGAGACCCTTAAAGAGGCAAGTTAGTGTTATTGGAACAATTGGGCTTGTAGTGTTTGAAAGATGTCTTAATTTTAATTGAGTTTGTTTTTCTAATCCTCATTTAATCAGTCTTGATTTAGCCTAAGTCACTACTAAGCCCTTAAGACCTAGGTGAGTGTCTTAATTAGCTTTGAAAAGATTAAGCTTTAGGTGGTCATAATTCATGATTTGAATTTCATTTGAAAATCAAAATAGGGGTATTAAATTGATTAATTATTGACTTCAAAAGTCATACCCCTAAGCCCTAGGTTCATTTTATTTTAATAAACTTCCAAATCTTAATAATTTAGAAATTTATTAACTTATCTTTTCAATTGGGAAAGTGAGGTTGGTTTCTACCAACTAACCCCTTATGTTTCAAACATCCAAATTAAGATAAGAGGTTACCCATTTCCCTCTTTAAATTAAGCCTAAATGCTAATTAATGCTAAATTTCTAAAATTACATATTTGCCCCTAAGGCTCTAACAATTCATAATTTATCAAATTCAATTCAAATGACTTTAAAATTTTTATCCTACCTCATTCATGGGTCAATTAAGACATCAGAGGGGAAAATATTTTTGAAAATTTAATTTAATTTATATAATTATTTTCATGTAAAAATAAGATTTTTCAAAGAAAATTCCTAACTTGATCAAGGTAAATTCTAATCCTTTAAAATTTTTATTGGAGGTAGACCTAGACTATAGAAGCCTTTGGATCAAATTTCATGATTTTTTGAATTTTATTTGAATTTTAAGANGAATTATTTTAAGTGAAAATTCATCTGATACACTTAAAGAGGTAGACCTAGACTATAGAAGCCTTTGGATCAAATTTCATGATTTTTTGAATTTTATTTGAATTTTAAGAATTATTTTAAGTTATGGGGTATTTTTTTAATTACAAAATATTTTAAATAAAGAAAATTAATTTTTATATTTTTGAAAAGTCCTCATAAGGTCAGAGAGCTCAGAGGAGAAGATTTTGTATTTTTCAAAATTTTATTTGATTTATTGGCATTATTTTTAGTGAAAATTCATTTAAGCCTTTAAAAATCATTTTTAAGCTTTAAAATCAATATGCTCATTTAGAAAAACAGGAAAAATATTTCAATTGTTCCTATGTGCTTAAGAAACAATTTAGAACACTTCCATTAATTTTATTATTTTTATGATTTTTATGGATTTTTAATTATTTTAAATATTTTAAAAATAGGCTAAATATAAAGTTTTTATTTTAAACTCAATTTCATTTTTAGAAAATACCCCTAATCACATAGAACTCAAAAAAATAAGTTTTATAATTTTTCAGGTTATATTTTAATTTTTAAAAATTATTTTGGTGCAAAAAATGTTATTTATCTTTAAAAATCAACTTAAGTTACCGAATGAACTCAAAATATTTTGGAATTTTTATGGTGAATTCTCTAAATCCTAAAAAACAGTGGAGATCAAAAATCAAGTCATTTTGTTGTTTATATGTTTCAAAATTAATTATCTTAGTGATTAGGATTTGTGAAGATTAGGTGTATTTTGAATGACTTAGTTTATGGGAAATTTTTCCAAGGGTTCTCTGGTCATAGTAAACATTCCAAAATTTTCTTGGAATTTTTTAATCAACATGCTAATTATTAATATTAATTTATGCAAATAATAGACATAAATTTGAAAAATATAGATCTCTGTCTAGAGACCTCCTCATGGTGATATTCCTACATGCATGGAGAATCAAAACATTCAAATTAGTATTTAATTAATTAAAAATAAAATATCCATCACATGGAATTAAAATTATTTCCACATTGTTCTCCTATGTTCACTGATCAAGAGAGTATTTTTATTTTANCAATATTAATTTATGCAAATAATAGACATAAATTTGAAAAGTATAGATCTCTGTCTAGAGACCTCCTCATGGTGATATTCCTACATGCATGGAGAATCAAAACATTCAAATTAGTATTTAATTAATTAAAAATAAAATATCCATCACATGGAATTAAAATTATTTCCACATTGTTCTCCTATGTTCACTGATCAAGAGAGTATTTTTATTTTATTCTTGTAATTTTTCTACATCAAGATATGACTTTTTAAAGCTAGGGATAATTTTTTGAAATAATTAAATCCCTATTTATCTATTTAAATGTGAGGTGCCACATCAACCTACGACGGCTCCGAAGCTCCACACGACATGCTCCTATTTGACGTCGCCGTCCACCTCAGTGCTGACTCGGCCCGTGGTTCATGTAAGGAAGAACTGTCTGGCTCTCTCTCCTCCATCCATCTAATACACGCGCGATCGGATGGCTCCCCGTCATTGTCCCCGATAGAGTGATCCCGTGACCATCCACATTAAAACCCTAAGATCTCAGCCTAAACTCAACCANCACTGTCTCGCTTTATCTCCTCCATCCATCCGATACACGCGCGATCGGATGGCTCCCCATCATTGTCCCCGATAGAGTGATCCCGTGACCATCCACATTAAAACCCTAAGATCTCAGCCTAAACTCAACCAAATCACCTCGGGTTTGATCCTATGGACTCGTCTAAGTGAGACGAACATATCTATACTATAATCATGCAATTAAATTAAGCTTAATTAAATGGGGAATCAAAATAGGCTCCGGAGGAGGAGAAGTTTTATACCTTGGATTTGAGAAGTGAAGCTTCAATTAAAGGGTCTTGGCACGTTCGTTGGGATCCAAGGAGACTAAAGATTGAGCCTCTGGTCTTGGTGTAAAGCCTAGGTATGATATTGATCAAGCTGATTTTGAGTGTTGGTCTAGAGCTATTGTAGAGGCTATTTCAGAGGGTAATTTGATGAAATTTTGTCTTCTCTTACTGTTGTGAAGGTGTGGGCACAAGAAATTGAAGTTTGGTGGAGTTTTTAGGGATGTCCTATTTTTTCCCTTAATTTTTAAGCTTAAAATTAGGGTTACACAGAGGGAATCANGAGTGATTGGAATGGGTTGTGGAGGTCTCAGAGAAGCTCTGTGAGTGATTTGGGAAGCTCTCTCTGAGAAAANTTTCCCTTAATTTTTAAGCTTAAAATTAGGGTTACACAGAGGGAATCAAGGCAATATAGTGATTGGAATGGGCTGTGGAGGTCTCAGAGAAGCTCTGTGAGTGATTTAGGAAGCTCTCTCTGAGAAAATTTTAGCACACCTCCCATGGGCATGGAGGTGAGTTTTTATAAAAATGGCCATGGGGTGGCTCTCAAGGCAAATGTTTGGGTGCATTATGGTGCTTAGGTGGAGGGCAGAGGAGCTCTACAATTTGGTTTGGCTGAACTGGCCTCTAGGTTTGATTTTGCTGAAGTTCCATCAGAGTGGCTCTCAGTTTTGAGCTTCTCCGGTGACTAGGTCGGCCGGCCATGGCAGGGGGAGGTGGCTAGGTGCTCAGAGCATCCAGGGGAATCTCTCAAAGGAACTTAATGCAATGAGGTTTAGTTTTGGTAAGGGTATCTTAAGCATGTGCATTTTTGAAAATAAAATCCCTTAATTTGGGGGACTTTTGGTCCATGGCTTAGTTTAGGTGGTTAGATGGGTTTTGGCTCAGTCTTAGGGTCTAACCAATGGCTGAGGTGGAGTTAATTTGATGACTTTGGGGTAGTTAGGCCATCTTTAATGCATAGGTTCAATGTGGGTTCGAGTGATCAAAGTTTGGGTTTGGGCTAGATTAGCCATGTCAATTGACCCAATTGATTGATCAACATTGTGTAGATGATTGTTATGAAGATCTTTGGTGAAGGGTTGAAGTGATTTTGAGTTCAATTGGTAGGTCAATTTGAGGGATTTTTGGAATTTGGTCAATTTTGGGTATGTTGGGATAGACATGGGTCTATATTGGGTTAGCCTTGGGCTAAGTCCAAATTGAATAGTTAAAATGATCAAGGAAGGTGTTGTGAATATTTTTCATGAAGGGATAGAGTGGAAATTTTGGGGCTAAGGCCATCAATTTGGTGAGATTTTNCATTGGGTTAGCCTTGGGCTAAGTCCAAATTGAATGGTTAAAATGATCAAGGGAGGTGTTGTGAATATTTTTCATGAAGGGATAGAGTGGAAATTTTTGGGCTAAGGCCATCAATTTGGTGAGATTTTGCATGGCCAATTTGGGACAAATTTTGGGATTTTGGACTTAGGTTTCAGAAATTTTTGGGCTAAGGCCAATTTGAGCCAATTTGGGGCAATTTGGGGCAAATGAATTTGAGGTTTCAGAAAGGCCAATTGAAGGTTAATTTTGATATATGGGGATGTTATGAAGGGTTTTCAACACAAATTGTGGCCAATGGAGATGGACCCGAGTTCAATTTGGTGGAACCAAGTCATGGGGCCATAATTGGGGTTTTGATCTAAATCAAAATTGGGCTCAAAGAATGACTCAATTTAGCTTGGATTTGGTTTTTTTCATCATATTGAAGGTGAATTTAAGTTTTGGATTGAAATTTGGGGAGATTGGGATCAAATTGATGGACATTTAGAGTGATTTCGGGAAAATATGGGCCTTTAAAGGGTAATTTTTGGTTTTGATCAAAGATGGTTAAATTGGCCAAATTGGGTCATGTGATAATTGAGAAAAAAGAAATTAGAAATATTTGGGAGGTTTTGGGAATTTTTGGGATTTTTTTTGGAAATTTTGAAATTTTAGAGTAAGGAGGGGTATTTTGGTAATTTGCCCAATTTTGGTGATTTTGGGTAGTTTGGGTGTTTTCAAGATGTNTAGATTGGGATCAAATTGATGGACATTTAGAGTGATTTGGGGAAAATATGGGCCTTTAAAGGGTAATTTTGGGTTTTGATCAAAGATGGTTAAATTGGCCAAATTGGGTCATGTGATAATTGAGAAAAATGAAATTAAAAATATTTGGGAGGTTTTGGGAATTTTTGGGATTTTTTTTGGAAATTTTGAAATTTTGGAGTAAGGAGGGGTATTTTGGTAATTTGCCCAATTTTGGTGATTTTGGGTAGTTTGGGTGTTTTCAAGATGTTTGAAATGATTTTTGAGTCAAGTTGGGTATTTTGGCTAGATTTGAAAATTTTGGCGAAATTTGGGGTCCCAAAGGTATCTAGGTATTTTGGGGGATTTGGGGGCAAAAAACTAGGTTGGGTGTCTTGGTAGAGTTGAGGTACCAACCACCATCAATAAGCTATGGACCAATGGAAACCCAATTTTGGGTCCTCTATGTAGTGATCTTAACCAAACCCTGGCCCAAGGCTAATGGGTTTCGGAGACCACCTACATGAGTCTCCCAAAAGTATCAGAGGATCAAAGCCTAGAAGTTCTGGGTTTAGGGTAGTGAGTGATTGTGAGTGTAACTGATTGCAAGTGAGTGCCTTAGCCCTAAACCAACACCCAGGGTCAACCCTAAGGTCAAGCAAGCCTAAGGGTGACTCATCTTGAGTTCCCCTATAATGACCTCACCTACTAAGTGCTAGAGGTTAGGACTAATATGTGGAACTTCAAGTTGAGTAGACCTTGTCTAGTTTTCTAAGAATAGTCAGTAGGAAAGTCCTATGGCTAGACCTTATGCTACTAAAGAGGAAAAACTAAACCTCAACCAAAAGTGAGGTCAACACATCCAATATGCTCAAGATGTGCATGAATCTCACTTACCTTGGTCTCAAGTAAAGTCATGGTAGACTCATTTTTGTTGATCTTTTCCGATATTCCTTCGATACTAACGGCTAAGAAACCGTTATACAACTCTTGTGCACTTTGACTAATGAATCTCTTCATCATGGTCTCTTCCTTCTTCTTTAAATCCATCTCCCATGAAGACATTTTCTCTAAATATCTCTTTCTCTTAGACTTTTAGGGCTGAAATTGATCTGGGGTGAAATTCCTTCACAAAACCCTTTTATTTATAGGCCTAAATCCTTCTAATAACTCCTAGGCACGTCTTGGAACTGCCTTGACACATTTTTACAAACTAATTGGTGATTAAACCTTCTAGAATCTTAATTTCGAACATGGTTTTTAACTGCCGCGCTTAAGCGCCAGTGCACATTTTTGCACCAGTCAACTAAATGTCCAACTTCTCATTCTAACATGTCTAGATCACTAAATAAAGTCTTAAAATCAATACTAACACATAATAGCTCAAAAATACTTCCCTACTTTTCTTAATCACACACAAATAATATTCAAAGCAAAACGCACTGATAACTATAGGTTGCCTCCCACAAAGCACTCAGTTTAACATCGTCAGCTCGACGTAACCAATGCTTATTCTGGTTGACCCAACATCATTCCTTCATTAAATTTATGTCGATCCCCTACAAAATAAGGTTTCAGTCTATGACCATTCACTTTAAACACTTTATTAGTCTTAAGATCTTTAATATCCACAGCTCCGTAAGGATAAACTTTCATCACAACAAATGGGTCAATCCACCTGAACTTAAGTTTGCTTGGAAATAATCTTAACCATGCATTATATAGCAAAACTTGTTGCCCTGGCTGAAAATTTTTAGTGAGAATCGTTTGATCATGCCACTTCTTCATCTTTTCTTTATAAATCTTAGCACTTTCATAAGATTCATTCCTTATCTCTTCAAACTCATTTAATTACAATAATCTTTTCTCATCAACATCTTTTAAATTATAATTGAACTCTTTAATCGCCCAATATGCTTTATGCTCAAGTTCAACTGATAAGTGACAAGCTTTTCCAAATATTATACTATATGGGGACATTCCTGTAGGAGTCCTGTATGTAGTCCTATAAGCCCACAAAACATAGTCAAGTTTGACTGACCAATCCTTTTTTGTTGGGTTCACAGATTTTTTTCATAATTCTTTTAATTTCCCGATTTGATAATTCAGCCAAACCACTTGTCTGAGGGTGATAAGCAGTAGCAATTCTATGATTTATATGATATTTTTTTCATAACTTCTCCGTTATGACATTTCTTAAATGACTTCCCCCATCAGTTATGATAACACTTGGCATCCTAAATCTACAAAATATGTTCATTTTTAAAAACTTTACAACCCTTTGAGCATCACATCGAGGTAAAGCAACAGCTTCTATCCATTTGGATACATAGTCCACTGCTAACAATATATATAAATTCCCAAAAGATGGTATAAATGATCCCATGAAATCTAATCCCCAAACATCAAATATTTCAACTTCCAGCATATGATTGAGGGGCATCTCATTTCTCCTAAAAATATTGCCTACACGTTGACATCTATAACAAGTTTTGATATAAGTATTAACATCTCTAAAAATAGTAGGCCAATAGAATCCAGATTGTAAAATTTTGTATATTGTTTTATCAATACCAAAATGTCCCCTAAAATCAGAATTTGACATTTTTGGATAATCTCATAAGTTTCTTCTAATGACACTCATCTTCGAATAATCAGATCCTTTTCTTGTTTATATTAAAATGGGTCATCCCAAAAATAAGTCTTATCTTCAGAAATAAATTTCATCCTTCGTTAATATGACTTTCCATAAAGTATAATATCACTAATAAGAAAATTCACAATGTTGGCATATGACCGACGACTTATATATACCTAAAAATACAAGAATTTGACAGCGCCACTAGAAGATTTAAATCCCCGGCAATGGCGCCAAAAANGGGCTTCTGAAGAATTTTGTCTTGTAGCCTCAGAAAAAACTTGTCGTCGGCGTCAAGGGCGCCGTCAGCGGCCTAGTTCAAATTTCCATATTTTGGTTCTTTTCGCTCCAAATTCGNATCTCTAACCTTCTGGGCCTCTCTAATTTTCGGCTAAAATATTCTTTTAAAGTTATGGATGAGCTTTCCCAAGAGTTGCCTAAGCATCCATTCAAAATTTGGCCTTATCCAAAGCTTGAGTAGGCATAACCATTGATCTCGCCGTCGGCAGGCTTCTGAAGAATTTTGTCTTGTAGCCTCAGAAAAAACTTGCCGTCGGCGTCAAGGGCGCCGTCAGCGGCCTAGTTCAAATTTCCATATTTTGGTTCTTTTCGCTCCAAATTCGCTCCTTTTTGCATCTTTTTGCTCCAGTGACCCTAATTCATCATTCCTGCAACAAAAAATCAAAAATACTTTTCTTTAAAGTGCAATATCATTAAAAATAGCATAAAATAGGTATGAAAATCTCAACATAATTTCCTTTGGTCAAAATCCCCCAAACTGAACTATTACTTGTCCTCAAGTAATTTTAGTACTACATAAAAGTTATGATCTACNGCATAAAATAGGTATTAAAATCTCAACATATTTTCCTTTGGTCAAAATCCCCCCAAACTGAACTATTACTTGTCCTCAAGTAATTTTAGTACTACATAAAAGTTATGATCTACTGCAGTAAAGTTTTAATTCAGAAATACTATAAGTTTGATTTAAATAAATATCATAGTGAGATTTTCAGAAAAAAATTCAAGTAATTGAATTAACTCTGTAGCCACAAGATTATCTAGTAATCAAGTTTAAGAGTTCTAGTCTTCTATTTATTTCAAGAATGACTATATATTGCAATATTAAGTCACTTTAAATATGCAAAAGATAGGAACTTCATGAAAACTCTACTAGTAAAAGACTTATTCCATAAATATAAGTTCAGGAATGTATTTAAGTTTTCTCTTTAGGTAGGTCCAGTGAAGCCAATTTTTGATTAGGCAAATCCTCAAGCTTCTCCTCACTTCCATAATTTTTTTTTCTTTATTTTCTCTTTTTCATTTGGATTGCTTTCAATCCTATGTATTTTTCTTTTCTTTCCAGGGATTGTTTTCAATCCTTTCTTTTTCCTTTTTCAAGTGAGGATTACTATATCTGGATAACCTAATTGTTGTCAATCCTTTCTTTTTCCTTTTTCAAGTGAGGATTACTATATCTGGATAGCCTTTCAGGGTTTGTTGTCAATCCTTTCTTTTTCCTTTTTCAAGTGAGGATTACTATATCTGGATAGCCTTTAAATTAAACTTCACTTTTCTTTCCCTAAATTTGAAACTCAAAGCATTTCCTTACCTTATAAACATTTCATAGTTTTTACATCATTGAGCCCCAATCTTTTCTTCTCAAATGAATTCCCAGATTCTTAAACATAGCCTTTACATCATTGAGCCGCAATCTTTTCTTCTCAAATGAATTTCCAGATTCTTAATACTTCAATGAACTTCACCTTTCTTTCCCTAAATTTGAAACTCAAAGCATTCCTTTACCTTATAAATATTTCAAGTTTTTACATCATTGAGCCCCAATCTTTTCTTCTCAAATGAATTTCCAGACTCTTAATACTTCATTTTTACATCATTGAACCCCATCTTTTTTTCTCAAATGAATTTCCAGATTCTTAATACTTCAAAATATAGTTTCCTTTACTTTAGTTAACTATAATCTTACTCTCTTATACTAAATATCTTAATCTAAAAAATTAATTTTCATTACAAAAATATTCCTTACTTTAAAATATAGTTTCCTTTACTTTAAATAGTTAACTATAGTCTTATTCTCTTATACTAAATATCGTTAACAAAATAATTTTCATTATAAAAATATTCCTTTAAATCTACCATAATATTTAAATATCTGTTTACAAAATTAATTTTTCTTAAAAAATATTCCTTTAAATCTATCATAATATTTAAATATCTATAAAATATAGTTATCTGAATTTCCTGAATTAAATTCACTACATAAAAAATATTTCTTTAAATTTACCATAATATTTAAATAGTTACACACTTCAAAATATAGTGTCCTTTACTTTAAATAGTTAACTATAGTCTTATTCTCTTATACTAAATATCTTAATCTACAATATTATTTTTTATTGCAAAAATATTTCTTTAAATCTACCATAATATTTAAATAGTTACAAAAAATATAGTTAGCTGTAAATTTCGTTATAAAAATATTTCTTTAAATCTACCATAATAATTAAATAGATACAAAAATATAGTTACCTGAATATACAAAAATATTTCTTTCAATCTACCATAATATTTAAATAGTTACAAAAATGTAAATACCTGAATTAAATTCACTACATAAAATCATATAAATAATTTTTAAAAATATTGAAATAGAGGACATTTAATNTTAATTAAATCCCTATTTATCTATTTAAATGTGAGGTGCCACATCAACCTACGGCGGCTCCGAAGCTCCACACGACATGCTCCTATTTGACGTCGCCGTCCACCTCAGTGCTGACTCGGCCCGTGGTTCATGTAAGGAAG
>JXCR01052978.1:4833-20288 GCA_002079205.1 Phalaenopsis hybrid cultivar
TCAAAGTGGATTGACCCACACTAACACCTCTACATAATAATTATACCAAAGGTGATCCTATTATAGGAATAGCTTTAGGCACGACTGTTACAATTTTTACTGCCCAATAGCTAATTTGGTCCCAAGGCAAGGAATAACCAGTTATGACAAAAGATGCGGTCAATACATCCAGAACTACCCCGGTTGCCCAAATTAATTCGCGAGTTTTTTTAAAACCACCCGTAAGATACGCACGAAATACGTGCAAGATCATTATTATAACCACCATACTTGCTGATCATCGATGAACTAATTGAATTAACCAACCAAAGTTGGTCTTAGTCATTATGTATTGAACAGAAGAAAAAACCTCTGTAACAGTTGGACGATAGTAAAAGGTCATAGCAAAACCTGTAGCTATTTATACTAAAAAATAGGTAAGCATAATCCCCTCTAGACAATAAAATATGTTGACATGAGGAGTAACATATTTACCAGTTATATCATATGCAATCTCTTGAATCTTGAGACTTTCCACGAACTAATCATATACGTTATTGCAATAGGTCACCTAAGATCCCCCTCTGAGAGCCGTATATGAGAATTTCATCTCGTACGACTCAAGCCAAAACCCACATACTAGTTTCAATGGATATGAAATATTTTATATAGAGTTTCAAATTCCTTGTGGCTTAGCCGCTTGACTCAATGTCACCCAAAGATACCAAGTAAGAAAAATCCAAAATCTCTTCTTTGTAATGATAATGTCAAGAAATAAAATCTTAAGTTGTCTCATCCATCATCATGACAGGACCCTTGAATCTTCTCTTCCCTATCCTTTTTTTTTATAATAATTCTTTTGTTGAGGCCCTATGAATCAAATCTCAGATTCATACTAGAACCACAATGATTTAATAAAATCGAAGCTANTACTAGTTTCAATGGATATGAAATATTTTATATAGAGTTTCAAATTCCTTGTGGCTTAGCTGCTTGACTCAATGTCACCCAAAGATACCAAGTAAGAAAAATCCAGAATCTCTTCTTTGTAATGATAATGTGAAGAAATAAAATCTTAAGTTGTCTCATCCATCATCATGACAGGACTCTTGAATCTTCTCTTCCCTATCTTTTTTTTTTATAATAATTTTTTTGTTGAGGCCCTATGAATCAAATCTCAGATTCATACTAGAACCACAATGATTTAATAAAATCGAAGCTAAACTCAAAGGGTTTTTTAGTAAAAACCATTTGATCATCATTTATTTACTGAATGTAATAACTCAACAAAATCTTATAGAAAGTGGTTTATTTTGGAGAAAAAATTGTTTGATTTATAAAATAAAAAACCTTTTTTCATTTTTTTCTTAAAATTAGGTTGCGAGGTCTGAATAATAGGTATGAATCATAGTTCAAATATTTCTTTTTTTGATATATTATATATAGTCTGTACTCCAGAGACTCAATAAATATCTGACGGTAGAGTCATCTTGATAGAGATGACAAATCCATTTTTTTTTGTATTATCATTAGGANGAGAGACTACAATAAATATCTGACGGTAGAGTCATCTTGATAGAGATGACAAATCCATTTTTTTTTGTATTATCATTAGGACCAATTATAACAAGTCGCGTGCTCATATTCTAGACTTGAAATATCGAAACAATAAAATTTCATGATCGAACAACCAGAATGGTCTATAAATCCAAGTCTTAGGTAATCTTAAGTTAAATTATTAAATATTTTAATATTTTAAGCATTAAGTATAAGTAAAATAATTTTTTTTAATTGAAAAACTAGGACTTCTTAATTTTTATGAAATGATTAATTGAAATTACATCCAGTAAAACAGATGAATTATATATTTCTAAAATAGATAGAAATATTGTAAATAAAGCTATTGCAATTCCCATAAGTGGTGTAGTTCCCCACACTAGAGTTTTTTTTTTTTCATATTCTGAACTCAATGGTTTCAATAAACTCTCTACGCCAGTTCATCTTGGCCCAGATTTAGAACTAATCTAAATGATTTTTGTAGCCATAAATCATTTTTTATCATGACTTGAAATCTGTCGACTTTGTATACTATTTTGTTGTAGTTGTACATAAATGACATTATCATGATCCTTTTGTGATCAGAGAACTTTTGATGAGTTTATTCAAGAAATTATTTCATAAAATGTCGTAAGTAAGAATCTTCTTTTGAGGAAGANTCGTCGACTTTGTATACTATTTTGTTGTAGTTGTACATAAACGACATTATCATGATCCTTTTGTGATCAGGGAACTTTTGATGAGTTTATTCAAGAAATTATTTCATAAAATGTCGTAAGTAAGAATCTTCTTTTGAGGAAGATAAAAAGATATTGAGAGGAAAAAAGGTGAAACAAAAGATATCCACTACTAACTACTATATTCACTATTATGCTACTATATTCACTACTATGCTACTATATTTACTGTCATGCATACTAGTATACATAGTGGTCAACTATACAAACATAATCTTTTTATAGTATATTATTTCACCATGGGCGGATAGCAGGAATTGAACCCGCATCTTCTCCTTGGCAAAGAGAAAATTTACTATTCAACTATATCCGCATTTTCTTCGTTCATGATAAGTACACATATGTCCACACATATATGACATATATGATATATCATATATGCGTTGGATCATATGTGCGCAGTGCCAGTTAAAAAGACTATAGTAAGTAAAGTAAGATTCCGAGTAAGATCAGATTCTTAATTATCTATATCCAATTCATAACAATTGAAATATTGAACTCAAATGGAATCTTAGTTTAATCTCACAATTTGATTGAAATGTAGAACCTAGATGGAATCTTAGTGGGTCTCATAAGTTGAATTTCTTAGANTGAGTAAGATCAGATTCTTAATTATCTATATTCAATTCATAACAATTGAAATATTGAACTCAAATGGAATCTTAGTTCAATCTCACAATTTGATTGAAATGTAGAACCTAGATGGAATCTTAGTGGGTCTCATAAGTTGAATTTCTTAGAAGCATTGCAATCTTCAGATCGGGGAAATACCAAAAAAGCTCTAAAAATGAGAGAATTCATGATAATTATCAGAGACTAATCCAATCTATAATGATGTACCAGAAAATACAATATTTTTGTTACTCGACCAACCATCAGAAGAAACAATTACAACGGGTACACTAATCAGACAGATTAATGAAGTTGCAACTAATGCAAAAACAACTACTTAGAAAGCAATAGTCATGTTTGTAATACTCCAAAATGCCAATAAATAAACTATATCATTTGATTCCTCACTTAGTCAAAATTGTAAAGCTATGGGTAAGAGATAAGAAGCTCAACAAACTCTTGAAATAGTTGAAGCTAACTTAAGTAAAGCTGAAGATAAGAGACAAGCACTTGAGACAAATCTAGTTCTTAGACGAGCTAGGACACAAGTATAAGTTATCAAGGTAATTTCTTCTTAGTAGTCAATGCATTCAATCAAAATAAAAAGATTTCTTTATTATATACTACACACCACATCTTGATTCCACAAAATGACCACACTGAAGTCTAATTTGATTAATCTGATGATAGAATAGAACTAAAAAAAGAGGATGAGTAGAAAAACTTATTAGATACAATGGAATCTGGTATCTAATAAGTTCTACCTACTATTGGATTTGAAACAATGAGTCCCGCCATATGAAAGCAATACTCTAACCACTAGGTTAAGTAGATCATTTATCACCAAAAAAATGGTCTCCATTACTTCGATGGATTATATGTTAAATATGTTTTCTAAGCAATATTAATCTTTTTAACAGTAAACATAAATAGATGAGAAAGTTATCATGTGAGATTATGAGATAATTTTTTGACAAGAATTTGTTTTTATATTAAAATGGTTATGACAAGGGCTATAGCTCAGTCAGGCAGAGCACCTCATTTACACATGTGCCAATGTTTTTCAAATGAGCTCATTATGCAATGACCGTAATTAATCTTTTTGAGAAGTCGATGTCTTATGCTGTAGATTCAAGAGAACAAGAGAAAAGTAGCCTGACAAATTTTGTTTAATCTGGTTCAAGTGCGAATTCCGATGCTAAATCAAATAGAACCTACCATTATAAAGTAAATGCTCAGCTCATTCAATGCCAGACATAATGAGTATACGGATCTCAAAAGAATCTCTTTTCGTCTTATGAGCTTTGAGGTGTATGAAGTCTCATATTTTACAATTGTAGTGGAGCAATAGAGACTGCATTTCATTTAGGTTCATCTAGGTCCGAAAACGAACTTAAATAAAGGTCACCTTTCTTTGAAACACTTTGGTATTGCTTCTAAATTGTCATGGCACAAAAGCTGCTTCACTAGGCCAACTTTTACCGAGTTATCCTTGTTGTTATTATTATTTTTCTTAAAATAAGTGAATCTTGTGAAATTTTACGTAATGCATAGAGAATCTCATATCAAATCAAATTAAATACTTCCGATCCTCATAATTTGACAAATTCCTTTGAATTAATTGAAACTTCAACAAGATCTTGTCTTCTGTCAGCATTTTGGATGGCTTTTTGTTTTTCTAGATGCAGGCGATTTTATTTAATCAGCTCTATCCAGTGTTAAGCTCTAGAGTTTTGTGGCCTTTGGCTTGCTTGTGACTGATGTGGGACTATACTGCATAGAAACGAAATTTGGCATTTTCCATATATCAGGGCTATTTTCATTGCCTCTGAATTCATAATTAAGTAGACTATTCAATACTTTATTTATTGAATCTTTTTTTATTGGAACTTGTAACTTCACTAAATTGTGTCATTATACTGTATATTTGTGAAAAAAATTCGGTATGATATCACATAAATATAGCCGAATAATTATTTTGAATAGTTATTATAATTTTTAGTATTCATCTTTTTCTAGATGAGGTGCATCATTGCAGTCATGAAAGTATATATCTTTTTCTAGATGAGTTGCATCATTGCAGTCATGAAAGTATGTAACTATTTTATTTCTGGTATTATACTTTACGGTATAATTCATTCCTTATATCTAAGTTTTGTAATGCAGAATGATGAAAGTTATGACCACCTAGCATACTGCTTGTCCAATACAACTGCACTGTTATTTTTGTTGCAAAAGAGTTTAAGAGCTGCTGGTAGTGCTCCACGCAGGAAAGCTCCCCCACCAACTTCACTATTTGGGAGGATGACACAAGTATGCCTTTTTATTTCTTTGCACTACTTACATGCTTGTAGTCATGTTTGTGCATCTCAGAAACTCACTATTGTCATTTATTTTATTTATTGGATTCCTTTGCTAAGGGATTCCGGTCTTCTCCATCTTCTGCAAACCTTGCTTTGGACGGCCTGGATTTGGTGGTGCGACAAGTTGAAGCAAAGTATCCTGCTTTACTTTTCAAGCAGCAACTTACAGCTTATGTGGAGAAGATATATGGAATTATTCGGGATAATATGAAAAAGGATTTGACACACTTGCTTACGTTGTGTATCCAGGTATGCTCAGATCTATTTGTTATTAGTCATGACCAGACCCCTCATTTGTGACCTTAGACAATGTTAAGCCTTTTGAAATCACTCTTCACCAAGGGAAGAACATCTGAACCAAAAACATGCATATATAATGCATTTAAAATTGTAGGACAGAGCATTTTTTTTGGTGTAATTTAAATTTTGATGATTGAGTAATAATTTTGAATCAATTTGAGGCATCCGTACAACANAACTGTTCACCAAGGGAAGAACATCTGAACCAAAAACATGCATATATAATGCATTTAAAATTGTAGGACAGAGCATTTTTTTTTTGGTGTAATTTAAATTTTGATGATTGAGTAATAATTTTGAATCAATTTGAGGCATCCGTACAACAGATAGAGTATGTTTAATGTAAATCTAGCATATTATAAATAAATTAACAACTCGTTTTGATTCTANGAGTATGTTTAATGTAAATCTAGCATATTATAAATAAATTAACAACTCGTTTTGATTCTAAATTAGAGGAAACTATATTGCCATTGGGTGCAAGATCAATCTACAATGAACGTAAGCTAAATGTTTTTATCCTCGGTCAAGTAGAGTCATCTACCTCCTCATTGGCCAAGTTAAAAAGGAGCGGTAAATGTAAAAAAAAGGGATTTCTGAACAAATTCTGAAGCATAAGATCTCTCTTCTTAACTTAGAGGAATCGAAAACTAAACCTTGCTTTCAAATTTTAAATTGGAATACGACTCCTCGATGGAAACTCATAATTTCAGATGTACCCTTTTACCAATTTTATTATTTTTTTTANAAGGGATTTCTGAACAAATTCTGAAGCATAAGAGCTCTCTTCTTAACTTAGAGGAATTGAAAACTAAACCTTGCTTTCAGATTTTAAGTTGGAATACGACTCCTCGATGGAAACTCATAATTTCAGATGTACCCTTTTACCAATTTTATTATTTTTTTTACACTCCAAATATATTTTTAATTGGATAAAATGTAGAAAGCTTCAACAAAAATTAAATAAAAATTGAATAAAAAGGAAAATTTACCATTGAATTAAGTCAGAAGGTTTATCATATTTGCTGCCTGTATTTTCAATTTTAAACCTAAATAAATCATTCCCACGAATCGAACAATCCTTTGGTGAATCTTCTAGAAATTCTCATGGCATTCTTAAAAAATTCAAGATTAAGTTCGATCTTTGAATACCGAGTTTANTTTTGGTGAATCTTCTAGAAATTCTCATGGCATTCTTAAAAAATTCAAGATTAAGAATCTTCTAGAAATTCTCATGGCATTCTTAAAAAATTCAAGATTAAGTTCGATCTTTGAATACCGAGTTTAAACCCTAACCAACTCTTGATTGATGCGAGTGAATTGGCATTATAAAACATGTCAATACACATACATTCCAATTTGATTGGAATAGCTTGCAAATGCATTTTTTTTCTTTTTAACCATTTCTAAATTTTTGTCAAGGGGATCCCAAAGAGCCTTAGCTAATCTAAATTGCCATGATGCCCCTTTAAGGTGGCAAAATTATTGAAATAACTTTTCAATTCCTAAATTACCATGATACCCCTTGTGCCTTATTACATTTAAGGTAATAATCTAATTGATCAAGCTTATAGATCAAGGATTCGGGTTTGAAATTTTTTATTCTTAGTTTATTCAAGGGTTCCTAATGAGCCATCACCATTATATGTTATGGTAACATATGTATTATGTCAAAATTAAACCTGATTATAATCACAAAGTCTTAAATATATATGACCTTTTTTTATACTCAAATTTGTAAGTTCCATTTTTAGGCCTTCCTCGTTCCCGAGTTTGCAAAGTCTCCCTTGTGTTTTCTTATAAATGTATGCCTTAATTTATTTGGTCATCACCAAAAATTTGCCATCAAATCAAGTTTCACTCACGAGCTTACCTTGCCCTTGTGGTTGCAAGTCCCATTTACGGGTATTATAAATGTAAACCCCAACCAAATTGCCTAGGTTGGTATATTGCCACTAAACCCATTAATTCAATCTAGTCAACCCAATTAATTTTGATAGATATAAGGCAAAAAAGCCTGTTAAACCATACATAAATCTCGGCCCTTCTCAGAAATGAAAGATCTTACCTTAAGTTGAGTTTGCTGCATAGATACAAAATCTAGGTACAACAAAACTTCTTTTGGATATAAGCCACAACCTCACTAATTGGGCTCACACAGCAACCAAGTTTATTGGGCTCAATTAATAGGTATTCCAAAGGATACAAGAGTCAAGCCTCCATCGAGTTTATAGCAATTGCTTATGGCCCATAAATACCAAAGTTGGGCCAACTTTCGTGTTAATATGCCACTCAACTAAACTTGCACTAGTGCTCATGCTAACAAGCTTGTCAACCAAACTTGTGCTACGCAACACATTTCCATGAGATGAGGTTAGTCTTGATGGCAAAGTGGGTGGAAGTTAGCTTTCGCTACTTGCTGAATTGATAAGTTTGTAGGACTATTGTCTGAGATGATTAGGGAGAAGATGTCACAGTGGGGCAAGATCTTTCGATTTTTATGATTTTTTTTTTCATGTTAATAAGGGTACAAAATTTCGGAAGATATTATATTGTAGCCTGACAATTTGCGTTGCACACCCTAACAACTATTATAGCAGCGTGTGACATAATGGGGTTAAGAAAGAAAACCAAAGATTGGGAAAGTTATCTGCGAGGAAATGTTACCTTGCTCACACTCAAGTGNTACTAATTGGGCTCGCATAGCAACCAAGTTTATTGGGCTCAATTAATAGGTATTCCAAAGGATACAAGAGTCAAGCCTCCATCAAGTTTATAGCAAATGCTTACGGCCCATAAATACCAAAGTTGGGCCAACTTTCGTGTCAATATGCCACTCAACTAAACTTGCACTAGTTCTCATGCTAACAAGCTTGCCAACCAAACTTGTGCTATGCAACACATTTCCATGAGATGAGGTTAGTCTTGATGGCAAAGTGGGTGGAAGTTAGCTTTCACTACTTGCTGAATTGATAAGTTTGTAGGACTATTGTCTGAGATGATCAGGGAGAAGATATCACAGTGGGGCAAGAGCTTTTGATTTTTATGATTTTTTTTTTCATGTTAATAAGGCTACAAAATTTCGGAAGATATTATATTGTAGCCTGACAATTTGCGTTGCACACCCTAACAACGATCATAGCAGCGCGTGACATAATGGGGTTTAAGAAAGAAAACCAAAGATTGGGAAAGTTATCTGCGAGGAAATGTTACCTTGCTCACACTCAAGTGCCATCAATTAGCCCTTTTTTAAAAGAAGGTGCTATTTCGAAGTAGGGGAGTGAGGGAAAGTTATCAATAACCATTTTTATGTTTTATGCTCTGAAGTGCCGTTCAATAAATTTTAATTTTTACATTTTTACCACTCAAAATTTTCATATCACATAAAAATGCCACTATTTTAACTTCTGAAAAATGAAATACTTTTTTTATTTATAAGTAAGGCAACATTTATGTAAAAAATTGAAATTTAGGTGTTATATATGTGAATACGTCAGAATTAAGTGTTATGTATGTAAATCTTCTTTTTTTTATGCTCTGAAGTGCCTTCTATCCTAGTTCACAGTTNTTATGTGAATACGTCAGAATTAAGTGTTATGTATGTAAATCTTCTTTTTTTTTATGCTCTGAAGTGCCTTCTATAGTTCACAGTTCTTCACCTGTAGAAACTGCTACTTTCAATCTCATTTTAATATATTGGACAGACATAACTAAACTTGAACAACTTTATTGCTTGCATAAAAGGCACCGAGAACTGCGAAGGCAAGCATGCTCAGAGGATCTAGCCGCTCTGGATCATTCGGTCACTCAGGTCAAAATTCTCACTGGCAAAATATAATTGAAAGTCTCAATAACCTTCTTAAGACATTGCAGCAGAACTATGTGAGTTTTGTGGATCTTTTTCTTGTGCTGAGTCTGCAGACTGTTCTGAACTAGAAATCCATACTAATTTCTTTCCAATTTCAGCTTCCTGCTGTTCTAATTCAGAAAGTCTTCACTCAGATTTTCTCATTCATTAACATGCAACTCTTCAACAGGTAATTTCTTAATTCAGGTTGCTAGCATTTTCATCTCTTTCAGGGTCTCAAATTATCTTTCTTATAAAACTTACTCTTCTTTAGTCTCCTACTCCGTCGTGAATGCTGTTCCTTCAGCAATGGGGAGTATGTAAAAGCTGGCTTAGCTGACCTGGAGTTGTGGTGTGCTCAAGCAAAACCAGAGGTAACGGGGTTAACATTTATGCTTGAGAACTATATGATTTGTAGTATTCATGGACAGTGTTTATTCAAGATTAAAAATTGGTTTTTTCTTTTAAAAAAAATTCTATTTTACAGTATGCTGGTACGGCCTGGGAAGAACTGAAGCACATAAGACAAGCTGTTGGATTCTTGGTAAGAAATTTTGCAAAATTAACAATTAAATAACCATGCTATTCTGGTAGTCTAAGAAGTCAAAAAATTTAATGTGCATAATTCTCATTTTTTAATAGAATTTTTTGTTCAAGTGTTGCCTTTGAAATAGATAAAGAAAAGTAAAACATGACAGAAAAGACTCAATATAAAAATTTAGTGTTCAAGCTGAAATTAGTGGGAATGATAAGACACGTGTTTTTCTGAAGCGTAGTTATTGCTATAAGATGGTTAAAAGAGGTTTTGTAAGAATAAAATATAAAATATAACAATACATAGAAACGGCCCAACATGAAAACTTACTATTAAAGTTAAAATTAGTGGAAATAATACGACACATGCTTATTCGATGTGGAATTATTGCTATAAGACGGTTAAAGGGTGTTAAATGAACGATTTCTCGCTCTCATAGCAATATTGTACATGTGCCAAGGTGCTTGAGACAATGGTACAGGAGATCGTGCATATGTGAATAAGGTGATAATTTTAATCCATTTAGCGTGATGATAGTTTGATTGCAAAGTAGATTTTAATTCATATTATGTCAGTGAGCTTATTGAGGAAGATTACTCATCTTCTTTGCAACAATTCACTAGGTAGTTTTTAGTGATGAAGAACCAATACCCTAATAATTTGTCATGGAATATCAGAGGAGAAACTAAAATTTTTTAGTGAAAATTGACTTGCTAGATTTTGGCGGACACATGGATCCGAACGAATTTATTTAGTGGTTCCACACAGTGGAACATGTTTTTGAGTACAATGATGTCCCACGGGACAAAATGATAAAGCTAGTTTTCATTAAGTTAAAAAAGAATGCATCTCTGTGGTGGAAAATTTTGAAGCACATATGGCAGTGTTGTTAAGGGAAAAGTGAAATCACTGCTTGATCCAAAGATGAAACGAGATATGCAGCGCAAGTACCTACTAGCCCGTTACAGGTAGAACATGTTGTTGAGACTATCACTTAATACTAGAATGATCTTTTTGTATACGAGTACACAACTGAGTTCGAGCAACTTATGTTGAAGTGTGAGTTATAGAGCCTGGGGAGAACAACATAGCTAAATATCTCGGGAGATTGAGAGCATTTATTGACAACATAGTATTGTTACAATCCTATTGGACATTGCAGGGTACCTAGATCTTAACCTTAAAGATGGATATAACACAATAATATCAAGTCCACCCCAAATAGAGTTCATTCATCAGATCAGACAACAAGAGTTTACCCTGAAGAGCACTCGAGCAGACTTGGCCCGAGGAGAAGCTTGTATAGAGTGAAGAAAAAGTGGAGACAGTCTTTCTCCCATATTCATCGTAGACAGAAAATGTTTCAAGTGTCGCAATCTCACTGGTTTTGGCACATTGCGTTTGATTTTCCAAATAGAAATACAATATATTTTACCGAGCAGGGTGCAATGGTGGAGGCAAATGGTAACCCACCCCAGGGGAAGGAGAGGAATACTAGCTGCCCGCAGAGTAGGGAGAGATGTTGGTAATCCAGTGAGTCCTTAATATTGAGTCTATGAGAGAGCAACAAGAGCTCAATCACAATATATTTCATACCTGCTGCACCGTGAAGGGAAATGTGTGACGCGTCATTATAGATTGAGATAATCGTGAAAATGTGGCATCTACACATATTGTGGATAAATTTAGCCTCATTACTCACGCATTTCCAATCATATTCTTTGTCATGTTTGAAGAAAGGAAATAAGATCATAATTTACGAGATATCTCATGGAGTTTTTATGAGAGACAATTTACAGGATCAAATTTTATATGATGTCGTGCCTATGGATGTGTGTCACATTCTTTTGCGCCAATCATAGAAATATGACAAGTGTACACTTATCAAAAGCACATATTCACTTATCAAGGAAGGCAAGCGTATTGTATACCATCTAGTTTGGAACAATATCTCAATGTTGATTTTTTTTTTGTGAGAACAGAAGAAGGAATTGTGGGAGAGAGACTTGGTGTTAAATTTATTTTGAATTATTAATGTTAATAATTTTTTTTTACTTTAATATCTTATCTTTCTATCATGTTTGTATAACACTTTTTACTTTATAATTGATGTTATAATGGTAATATGTTTTTTATTTTGTATAAGTAGGTTCTTATTATATTACAATGTTAATAGCTTAGGATCTGAGTACGTTACTTCTTACTTTTTATTTTAATATTAGTACTGCTTCCTACAATTTATTGATTCTATGGCTTGCGTTTGGTCGTGCGGATGAACAACAACTTAATACCTAATTGTGTATTTTAAAACCATGTTTTGAATAAACCTTCTAATTTTAAATTTGAAACCATAAGAAATTAATTTGTGAATGAAGAGATCAAAGGTTTGTAATGTTAAGAAAATTCAGAAAGGTATCCAAATTGACTTGCACTCTTCTAAATGATTCCAAAATTTAATCACCTTCAATTTAACCTAGTTCCATTTTAGTAGTTATTGACTGAAGAAATTATTATTCTCATTTGCCTAACCTCACTTCATTACCAAAATCCACAACCTAAGATTTTTGCACTAATTCTTCAATTTGAGCATAACTTTAGATTTTCTGGGAAAATTCAATCCTTCTTAATAGCAGTAAAATGCCGAGAACATCTTATTCAAGCAGCATAAAAATTTATTTTTTACCTGTTTCTCTTGTCACGTGAATTTGAAATTTGCAGTTAGTGGCATGATACAGAAAGTTTTTACTGTTGCTTATAACATGCAAAACTTTTCTGCTGTCGTGCAGGTTATATTTCAAAAATACAGAATTTCCTATGATGATATAGTCAATGATCTCTGCCCGGTACTATTATCCTTATTCTACTTTTGCATCATATGCAACTATACATAAATACTGTCATTTTTAAGACTCATGCCTCATTTTTGTCCTGTATTTCTCTCTGCAGGTATTAAGCGTTCAGCAACTTTATAGAATATGCACGCAGTATTGGGATGACAAGTATAACACCCAGAGTGTCTCTTCAAATGTAAGTGTTATAAACATAACACATGTACACACACACACACACACACATACATATACATAGTATTTGGTGGTGTAATTTTTATAATCAATACAAATGCCTCTCATCCTCCATTACAGGTCCTATCCAGCATGAGGATTCTGATGACAGAGGATTCGAATACAGCAGTAAGCAACTCATTCTTGCTGGATGATAATTCCAGGTAAAAGTTCCTTAATCACTGTTGGAATGATGGAGCGGCTTCCCCAAAATTTTTTCTACTCTTCAATATAATATAATACTATGGAAATTTTGCTCCCTAAAATTTAGTATTTAAGGGAAATTTCGACTCCATAATTCTGATGTATTTGAATACAGTTTGATATTTACACTCAGAACACCTTGGTATCATAAACTTATGCATGAAAAATGTGTATTTTGCTTTTATGTGATGTTAAAAATTTCAGTGGTATGCATGTATGTAAATGCCCCAATATTTAATAATAATTATAATATTAACCAACTAGTTTGCCACCCATTCTTTTTCCTTAAATTTTGATTTCGCCACTGCTCGTAATCATCCCCTGCCGACATTTTTACGATCCACGAGCTCTGAATGATTGATCTGTGATTCAGTATACCCTTCTCCGTCGACGACATATCGAGTTGCTTGCAAGAAAAGGAGTTTGCAGACGTGAAAGCAGCAGAAGAGCTTCTTCAGAACCCAGCCTTCCATTTTTTACAGGACTGAGAGCCCCCTGAAGAATGCTCCCCAACTCCCTGATCCTCCAGGCTCTCTGTGTAAATCCGCCAACCCATTCTTCATCATATCTTACATTTGTTCCCCATTTTTAATCTTAAATTTTGTCTGTTATATTCTTAATTTTTTTATGCACCTTCGACGACAGCAAAATGTAAAATCATTCTTTGTTGGTTGTAAAATTCTTTTTATGACCGCTGCTAGGCTTTTACACCCAAAAGCATATGGTATATATATATATATATGGTTTTGTTCAGTTGTAAGCAGATAGATACCATTATATTTGTCCGATTAATATAATGANCCTCGACGACATTAACCATACATCGATCAAGTATAACCAAGCTTCAATAGTTTTGCTTGCCCAAATTTGGCTTCCAAGATTTTTTTTCTAAGCACAAATGATGACCTCAGGTAGCCTACAAAAAANCGATTGTCACAAGGCAGCAGTTACTGGTGATACGTAAGCTTTTCGTTCCATACTTTTCTCGGCGCTTCATCAAGTATTCATGTGTTGGAATTTTGATAGTTTGCCTTATTTTTCAACTTTGTGGATATTTTTGCATCTTGCCTACGAGGTTTTGCATATTGTGTCAGTAAGGAGAAATTTAATCAGCCGTTTTGAAAGAGCCGCACTTTTTTATAGACTAGATAAACATTGAAATCTTCGGTTTATTATTTTGGAAGATTTGCATACATACCATGTAGAGGTGTCAAAAATTTACCCGACACGCCAACTCCACCCAATCTCGACTCTAAAAGTTCGGGTTGAGGTTCACTTGAATAATTACTGGGTTGTGTTAGGGTTAGGAATCACAATCTGTTTAATTTTTCAGGTCAGCTTCGGGTTAACCGCCAACCTGAAATGGACTTGAAACTATCCCACTAACCCAAATTTGACCCAAACTTTACCCAACAACCCAAATTGGATCCGAGATTGACTCGAAATCGAACCAAATAGCTATTATGAATTATGTTAAACAAGTTATACGGGTTGGGTTCGGGTTAACGGGTTGCAGGTTGGTCGAGATCGGGTTGGACTTTCTAAACCATTTAATATTCAAGTCGGGCTCGAGTCAATCAGTTTCGGATCGATCAATTTCGAGTCAGACCCTAACCCGACCTGTGAACTTTAATTGACACGCCTAATACCATGTATTTACATATCTAACACCTAAATTTCAATTTTTACATATGCTACCTTACNTAATCTGTTTAATTTTTCAGGTCAGCTTCGGGTTAACCGCCAACCTGAAATGGAATTGAAACTATCCCACTAACCCAAATTTGACGCAAACTTTACCCAACAACCCAAATTGAATCCGAGATTGACTCGAAATCGAACCAAATAGCTATTATGAATTATGTTAAACAAGTTATATGGGTTGGGTTCGGGTTAACGGGTTGCAGGTTGGTCGAGATCGGGTTGGACTTTCTAAACCATTTAATATTCAAGTAGGGCTCGAGTCAATCAGTTTCGGATCGGTCAATTTCGATTCAGACCCTAACCTGACCTGTGAACTTGAATTGACACGCCTAATACCATGTATTTACATATCTAACACCTAAATTTCAATTTTTACATATGCTACCTTACCTATGCAAAAAAAAAAGGTGCATCTCACTTTTTATTAGTTAAAATAGTGGTGTTTTTATGTGATATGAAAGATTTGGTTGGCATAAATGTAATCAATGTTTCTGTGTTAGATATGTAAATACATAAGAATTGGGTGGTATGCATGTAAATGATACCAGAGTTAAC